>PVKE010001635.1:20298-96085 GCA_004027555.1 Craseonycteris thonglongyai | reverse complement strand
TGCTGTCTAGAATTTATCAATGGATCTAAAACATCCATCGTCATCAGATCGCCATGACCACCTTTTGAGAGACCCACCCCACTTGTACAAAAAGAGTCCTTTGCTCTGGACCTGTAACATTCTGGACTAGTTCTGTTCTCAGTTGTGGCTGAATGTAACATGCACAATAAATCATCTGCTGTCTTAACTGAAGGAAAAAATCTTGTTTTTTTATAAGGTTCCATTGACTGCTGATTCTGCATCAGCACAGTCGGTCCTTTAACCTGATGCTGTAGAGACGGTCAGGCTATACTGTGGGGGCTAATTGCGCCCCTAGCTAATAGGTTGACCGCCCCCTGCCCTCTGTAATGGGTAGCCCATCCTGAAAATGACGGACACCTGGGTACCGGTGTCAAGGTAGTTAGCGGGCTAGTTGGGCAAACCGTGGTTTCTACAATCCGTCTTTAGGCCTAGGTTAAATTTCGCTCCTTGAGCGGTTCCTGTGCTGTTAGGTCGGGTTGCCATGGCAACACGCAAAGCTTGCTGGGAACTTCCTGCGGCTACTCGCACCGGTACTTTGCACACCATAGAGTATAGTTCCGGGTCTAGCGGCTAGAGCGTCGTCTCTTCCGCAGGAAGCGGAAGAGCAATAGGGTAAGGCCTCCTTTGTCGAAGCTAGGGGACCGGCAGGCGGCAGCAGCAACTACGGCGGCGGCAGGTGAGGGAGGCGGGAGACTTAGGTGGAGGCCGCGCCCGGAGGGGAGGAGTCGGGGCTGGCCCAGTGGATGGGCTCGGCCGGGCTATACAAGGCCCCCCCAGGACCGAACTGGCTCTTCTTCATGCCCCAGGGCCGAGCCCCTTTTCTGACTGACCCAGCTTCGCGAGCAAAACGCCTGCTCCGTGACGTCACAGCCCTGCCCATCCCCTCAGCTTCATGTCATCTGGAGTCCCTCTCCCTGCTTCACTTGGTGCTTCCTTAGTGTCCTATTCATTCACTTGGCCCACAGCTGAGCTCTGGTGGCACTGCACAGAACCTGCCAAGCTAGATTTGCTGTGGTAAACCCCTAAGACTTTTTTGCAGACTCGTGTGTTGTGAAGCTTCATAGTCCCTGCCTCCAAATCATTCTGCCATTCCACTTCACTGTCAGTCGCTTCCCTTACACGGTTCCCCATTTGGAGCTCCTAACCCCAACCCTAGGCCGGGCTCTGACCCCCATATCCCTCATTTTGAAGCAGGGCTCCCCTCACCCTTTGTTCATTCAGGGTTGGTTTTCCAACCCATTCTCCTAGACTCTCCAAATTAGTTCTACCCCTTACTGCTCTTGGTGGCAACTTATCCCTTTGACAGATGAAGTTCAGTTGGATTCCTGAGGAAATCTTGAGCTCTTGCCATTTTGTCAGACTTCTCTGGAATAATCACCCTACAGTCCTCCATTCTTACCCTTTTTCCCACCCATGTCTCTGTTTTTCTCCTGTTCAGAACCCAGCAGTGATGTGGAGGTGGAGACCCACAGGAGCCCCGGACTTCACCTGAGCTACCTCAGGTATCGAACAATCCTGGGATAGTTCGGTGGGGAGGAGTATCATATCTTATTATCTGTATCTGGTGTGACTTGCAATGTGGGTCAGGCTTGGATAGATGGCATTTATTTTTCACCAGATCATTTCCCTTTTAGTAAAGTTTGTATCTTTTACCACTCTTTTCCTGGGTTTTTATTGTTCTGAGACTACTTCCATTTGAGAAAGAACCCTCCCCCCCCCCTTTTTTTTTTAATTTACATATTCTTTTGTAGCTCTGTCCTCTGGTTGGTTCATTTTAGAGAGATCTGGAGGCAAAGTCTAGGCAATGAGGTGTGTGGTTGTGGGGGAGATGAAGGCCAGAGAAATTGTAAAGATTCCCTCATACTTACGGTAAGTGAAAACAATATGAAGTTTTCCTATTTGAACAGCAGGGGGGGCCTGAACACTGCCTAGGAAAGGCTTAGCCTTAGGAGATCAGACACGTGGTAACAGGGACTCCCAGTCTTGTGAGGGGTGGGGTGAGGGGAGGGCTAGAAGCAGGGCAGTGGACTGACATTCCAGAGCTCTCTTGGGAAAGATGAGACATAAAAAGCTTTTATAGAGTCTATAAATAAAGAGGATCTTTATGGGGTGAGGAATGGTTTGGTTTGATGTCACTAGTATCTTCCCATGGAGGGTCAGGAGGGGATAGAATGGGCAAAGTAAGGTCACTTGTTCCTATGAAATTAACTCCTTCCTTCTGCCTTGACCTGTCACAAATGGTTTTGTCCTTTGAGAGTCTATAAGTGGAGATTCTATAAGTGTAGGATTTCTCCCCTGGAATGGAGGGGAAGGGACTGACCACAATGGGGTTGATAGTGGTGGTGGCCTGGGAGAGAATACTAAAAAGATGGATTAGGGACTGACCTCAAGTTGGTGAAAGAAGTCTCTCACTCAGGATTTCCTGGGGTCTAGAGATATACTTCATAGAGCCCTCTCCTGAAATCCCATGTAAAGAGGGTTAAGGGAAGTTTTGTCACCAGTTTATCCCATTATCCAGCCCTAGTGGCTCACCAGCCCACCTTGGCCACAATTCCCAGTCTCTTCCTAATCTATTCAGACACCAACAGCAGTTTTAATTTCACTTCCGCAACTTTAATAAGGTCAGTTCAGAAGGGGAAATAAAATTTAATACTATTCTCTCCCTGCCCCCTTCTTGGCTTGTCATCATTAGTGAGATGAAGTGGCTTCACCCCAGCTCCCTCCCTTCTCCATTAGCCAGGCAAGTGTGAATTATTCTGACCCAGACCAGGTGCACAAGGTCCTGGGCGGGACTTATGACAAGCTAGCCAGTGCAGACAGAATTCTCATCCCTTAGATTCCCCATCTCCAAAGCCATTGCCTCTCCTGTCTTTTGCCAGACTGCCTACTCTATAGTCAGGAAAACTGGCCTCTCTAGAGGACTCCTGCTTGACACAGTTCTCTTTCCTAGTGGTCACCAAGGGTGGCAAGAAAAGGAAGAAAGTCCAGAGTTGGGGGGGACCAGGATGCCTGACCGGGACAGCTATGCCAACGGTACTGGGAGCAGCGGTGGAGGCCCTGGAAGCGGTGGCAGTGAAGAGGCCAGTGGGACAGGGGCAGGCAGTTGTGGGGCCACCTCAGATGCCATCTGTAGAGACTTCCTGAGGAATGTGTGCAAGCGAGGCAAGCGTTGCCGCTATCGCCATCCAGACATGAGTGAGGTATCCAACTTGGGGGTGAGCAAAAATGAGTTCATCTTCTGCCATGACTTCCAGAACAAGGAGTGTAGTCGCCCAAACTGCCGATTCATCCATGGCTCCAAGGAGGATGAGGATGGCTACAAGAAGACAGGAGAGCTTCCCCCTCGGCTGAGGCAGAAAGTGGCAGCAGGCCTGGGTCTTTCTCCAGCTGACCTACCAAATGGCAAGGAGGAGGTCCCCATCTGCCGTGACTTTCTCAAGGGTGACTGCCAGAGAGGAGCCAAGTGCAAGTTCCGTCACCTGCAACGGGATTTTGAGTTTGATGCTCGGGGCGGAGGAAGCACTGGTGGTGGGGGCTCAACAGGCCCAGTCCCCCCAGGACGACGTCATGATCTCTACGATATTTATGACCTCCCTGACAGGGGCTTTGAGGACCATGAGCCAGGCCCCAAGCGCCGGCGAGGTGGATGCTGCCCCCCAGATGGCCCCCATTTTGAATCATATGACTATAGCTTGGCTCCACCCCGAGGGGTAGAGTGCAGACTGCTAGAGGAAGAGAATGCCATGCTCAGGAAGCGGATAGAGGAGCTCAAGAAGCAGGTCAGCAACCTTCTGGCTACCAATGAGGTACTCTTGGAACAAAATGCCCAGTTTCGAAATCAGGCCAAGGTCATGACCCTGAGCTCCACTGCACCAGCGACTGAGCAGACTCTGGCCCCCACTGTGGGCACTGTTGCCACTTTTAACCATGGCATTGCCCAGACTCACACTACTCTTAGCAGCCAGGCTTTACAGCCTCGCCCTGTGTCTCAGCAAGAACTGGTGGCCCCTGCTGGAGCTCCAGCTGCTCCTCCAACTAATGCTGCACCTCCAACTGCTCCACCACCCCCACCCCCACACTTGAACCCAGAGATCACGCCACTGTCAGCTGCTCTGGCTCAAACAATTGCCCAGGGAATGGCACCCCCACCTGTCTCCATGGCTCCTGTGGCTGTATCTGTGGCTCCTGTGGCCCCTGTAGCTGTATCGATGGCCCAACCCCTGGCAGGAATCACAATGAGCCATACCACCACTCCCATGGTGACTTACCCCATCGCTTCCCAGAGCATGCGTATCACAGCCATGCCACACTGATGGGGCTAATGGACACTCCCCTGCCAACTATTTCCCAGGGCTGGGGTCGAGGGGCCCTTACCCATCCACTCACCTAGCTCTCCCAGGCCCTGTCTGAAGGGCTCATTCAAGAACTAGGACGAGACTACAAGGAGTTTGCTTCTGAAAATGGTTGGGCTGGTGGGTTTTCTCTCAACTCCCTTTTTTGAAGGTCCGTCTTCCTTCAAGCCTCACAGAGGGGGCTTGCTTAGGAGTGCAGAATGAAGCCAGCAGAGAGGAAGGACTGATGGGAAGTTGGGAACATAACTGGGCTTGTCCTGTTTTCTGCACAGCACAGTTTCCAGAACTGGCTTTGGAAGAAAAAAGTACCCTGCCCAGAGGGAAAACCAGGAAAGATTGGGAAGTGGGTGGCCAGGAGAGAAGGCCTGATAAGAGCCTTCAGACAATTTGGGACCCAGTGAGTTGGACAATATAGGCTGGGGCCCATGGGAAGGCGGGGACCATAGAACTCCATCCCAAAGACATGGGGAGCATTCATTACCTTGGCTTGGCCTGGAAATCCATAAGGCAGGGCCCACCACTTTCCAAAGAAATTTAAAAAATTATTTTTAATGAATGAAGTCAGTGAAAACTTGCTTAGATAATCCTATGTTAGAGATGGGAGCAGTAAATGGATGTCATGCCAAAATGGGATAAAGACCCCATGCTCATGAAGCTTGCATAAGGGTGAATGAACAGAGGCTAGTAAAGAAGAGCAGGGACCCAGAGTAAAACCAAGTGGGACTTTGGGAAAAGCACTTTGTCAGGTAAAAACATTGGAGCCACCTAGTCTAGTTTAAAAATAGTCCCATCTGTTCTGGTTTCTATCTGCATGTACTATTCCCAGGTTGTCTTAGTAACCAGGGCTCCTAGGGTCATTTAGGGAGGCAGGTACTAAGGAAGTTGGATGTCCTGGGAAATGAGAACAAGATATGTATTGATAGGTCTTTCCCTTATTCAAACAGTGGGGCAGGTGGTAGTTAATGACCCTCTTACCTCATCCTTTCTTAGGTTACCAATGCCTTAAATCTTCAAGGCTTGGGAGGTGCTGGAAAAAGGTGAATTCTGGGGACACAATTCTCAATGTTCATCTTCTTTTCCCTCTGGTTCCACATAGGGCCACAGAGGTTTTAAATCCAGTAAGGAATCAATGAGGGCCCAATAGCCAAACCTCAGTTCATCCTCAGCTCATAGTTGATAGAGGGGAAACAATTCAGGTGTCTAGTGTAATGGGACAGTGGATTTGGGGGTAGGAAAGTGATCCTGGGTCCCCCCCCCCAATATATCTCTTACTACCTCCTGTTCTCATGTCTGGTTGATCACTCAGGTTCCCCCTGGGGTTGGAGATGGGCCAAGTCAAGGTCAGTCCCCAGCCCCCCCCCAAAAAAAATCTAAAGATTAAAAATGGGCAAACACAGAAATATTGTTTGTGGATTTTAGAAACCACACATGGATAAACTTGACTTTCTGGCACAATTCTGGATTATTAAAGGAAATCAATTTTGAGCATTTAGAGACAAGTGTGATCATAGATGCTGACATGAATTTGTCCCAGCCAAATGCTGACACACTATTTTCTTTTTGCCAAGTATCTCTAAAGAGGTAGATTTGGGAACCTGTACAAATTGTATGTCCTTTATTAACATACTCTAGCTAAAGACCACTAGGACTACACCTGTAGTTGGGTTTAATGTTCATAGCAGTGGTGGAGAGAACGTGCCAGGGGAACCATGGTGTATCTCAGCGAGAGGGTTGTTAGGACGTAAAGGAGCTGTTTTCCTCTTTCTCACCTGCTAAGTCATTACAGATAAAAGAATAATTGTGTTACCAACCAATGTCACCTCAATAAATTTAACAATTAAAAAAAAAAAGATGAATAATTGTGGGTCACTGAATAGTAGAGTTTGGTATAATCCAAACTGAACATTTGTGCCTAGTAAATGTTGATTAGTGCATTCATATTAGAGAAATTTCTATTCTCTAGTGATATACCCAAGGGGTTTTATTTTAAAAAAAATTTTTATAAAAACATGAACAGGGGAAGCTGGGATGGCTCAGTGGGTTAAGTGCTCACTTTGCAGCGCTGGGGACCGAGGATCGAGTCCCGGCCCCGGTCCGTGCGGAACCACATGCTGAACTGGGAGCTCCCCCAGTTCAGTTCTCTCTCTGTCTCTGTCTCTCTCTCTCTCACTCTCTCCCTGTCAAAAATAAATAAATAAATAAAAATATATTAATAAAAAAAAAAATGCTGACCTGAGCCTTCAGGGTATTTCTTTAAAAAAAAAACAACAAAAAAAAACATGAACAGTTATGTTAGCAACAGTAACACAAGGATGTATGAAGTAATATTAAAAGTGTCTGTAACTTGGGTTTACTGAATTAATCCAAGGGGTCAATATGGATCAATTTGGATTGACCCTCCCCCCTAAATGCTTGAGCCTGTCTAAGGAACAAATGCAGAGCTCTGTATTAGCAATAATTCACATGAGAACAATTGGCTACAACAAATTAAAATATTAGTCCTTATAATATGTCAATTCATAAATATTGAGAGCCTGCCATGTTCTAGGAGCTTCATAAGGGTAACAGAACCACAGTTATGCATTGTAAATATAGCAGCTCCTCCATATCTGTCTGAGTGGAACCACTCCTAAAGTATTATGTGTTCTAAATTTAGGGTTTTTTTTAAGATTTATCTTTATTGTGTTTTGACAGACAGAGACAGAGAGAAGGGGGATGGCCCAGAGCAGTCTCCATAGTTGACAACATTAGTTTTCCATATAGTTTTACTCCACAGGTGGGCACGGGGCTGCGCAGGGCAGGAACTGGGCTGGGAGCCTCCTGCATAGGCCCCAGCAAGAACAGAACTGGAGGCACACCCTAGTCCAGCATATGGGTCCGCCTGGTCTGGAGCCAGGATTCGATCTTCGGTCTCAAGGGCTGCAAAGTGAGCTCTTAACCCACTGAGCCATCCCCGCTTCCCTAAATGTAACTGTTAAAGAGGACCATTGACAAACCAGTGAGGTAGCAGAAAGAAAAACTGACAAGAGAAGACTGAGGGGAGATCCAGTAGGTATCTTCAGAGATCTGACAAACTGCCCATTGGACAAAGGCCCTGTCTTGCTGCATAGGAAATAAACAGGGAATTCTAGAAGAATTGCTAACATTTATTAAGTACTTAATATAAGGCAAGGTACTGTGCTAGGCACTCTACATGCAGTATCTCATTGACCTGGGTATTATTTACCCACTTTGCAGAGAAAGCAGGCTTAAAGAAATGAATCAGCTCAGGGTTCCACAGCTAGTAAGGAGTGGAGCTATTCAGGAAGTTTGACTGCAGACTTGGCATAAGAAAGTTCTGATAGAGCCATCCAACATTGGGACCACTACTTTACAGTAACTTGCTAGGAATAATAGAGAAAATCTCCAGTCCTGTTGTCCCTTCCATCTTGGAGAGTGGGCTGGGACCAGATTACCACATCCAACACTTTGCCTGCCTTAGGGAGGCAATCATAAGTTTACATATAAATGCAGACTGCAAATCCAGGAAGTCCCCATACTCTGCTTTTAGACACTTCCTCTAACAAATGCCCATCCTTTTTCCTGTTAGCCATTTACTGCTTATCACCACCAGGTGGCATCTAGGCAACAGAATTGTCAGTTGGTAGGGACCCACCCAGTTTACTGGTTCTGGTGCATTGCAGCTGTTGATTGTGTGGCTCCTGGGCCCCAGCTGGAAAGACACCTTCCTGAGGATTAGCATTTTGTGACCCATATACTGTCTTCAGTGGAAGGGTATGATTATCTAGATGGAGTGAGAATGGAGAGAAGTTTGGAAAGAACCTCCATAGGTCAGTCACCCTCTCAGCCTAAGGGACCCCCTCTCCCTACTACGGTGCTTGGCAAATTTCAGTTTACAGAGATGTTACCTTCTAAGGAGGTGCATCCATTTTTCTGCTATAGTTCTGTTTTATCATTTGGCAAGCAGATCACTCTTACCTCCTCCAAATTCCTTGAGCTCCTTGTCGACTGCTCACCTCAGAATATGATTGAAAATTGTTCCTTATAATGTTCTGCAAACTGAATGAAGCAATCTAAATACTGTTAGCTTTAGATAGAGAAAGGGAAGTGAGAAAATTTAAGATTAAGGGAGGAAAGTTGGACAGGAATAGGTTTTAAATAGCTTTGATAAAACACACAGCCTGATGAACCCTATGCCCTGCAGAGCTGGATAAAATTTATTTAGCTGCAGATGTAGTTTCTTCCTATCAACCCTACTTCCCCTGCTACATCAAACAGAATAACACAACAAGCCCAACACATACTGCATTAAACAAAAATCATGTGGCCAACCCTTCTCCCCTGGGCTTCCACTTAGTAGTTTCTAAGTCCCTGGACAACGCTCCACTTCCAAGTCCAGATAACTAGTAACAATGGTTATTATCAGTGTACCCTGCACTTTTACTTTCCTAAACCTATACAGTACAATGTGTAACTGCATTAATTCTACTCCTGGCTGTATCCCAGGTCTTCCTTCTAACTCAGGCAAATGAGAAACAGGAATCATTCCATTATTGTTTCTCATTTTAGTGTCTAGCAGGTGTCATAAAATTCTTGGAAAATGTAATAATCTCTGCTGCAGCTAAGCCCCTCTCCCCCCTTTTGGAGCCGATTTAGTTTTAATTTGTCCTCTATGATAGAATGGACCAACTCTTGGAGATTTCTAAAATGAAATCCTCACTTCCTGTTCACTCTGTTTTCCCCTCTTCCCTAAAAGCTGGATTACCTCAATTCTGTAATTCTCAGATTCTTAAGTTTTTTTTCTAGTGTCTGTCGTTACACTGCACAGACACGGTAGAGGATAGGCAGGGCTGATTATGGAACACTTTCATTCCAAATAGGGTAAATTTCCTTTCCTTTTGTAAGAACAGCTTGAAGGAATGCGCTTAGAAGATGAAAACTAGGGAAACCTGACAAATGAACATGTAGGAATCCCATACCAAATCCTGATAAATCGAATGGAGTGGAAGGGAATCCCAACCTTCCAGAACCCCTTAACTTTGCAACTCCAGCTCCTTTTAAAACCAAGTAATTGGCTGTGGGACTCTGCGTGACGTCATACCACAGGCACTCCAATCCCACGTGGGGGAGCTCCTGGTTCCGCCTCTCCTCTTTAAATAGTTTACACCGCCTCTTCTTTCTGGCCAATCCAATGCCTCTGTTTAGCCTCCTTCCTCCTTTTCCCGCCATCCCAGACCTCGCATTTTGGCATTCTGATCCAATCAGGTCCTGCCTGCCCAGAGCCCTCTCTCTTCCCTCGGGAGAGGGGCGGGGTTTTTGAGCTTTTGACTCCACCTTTGGTCTATGCAGCGCCGACCAACCCAAACCGTCTGAAAGAAAGGGCGTGGCTTGAAGTCCCCTCCCCCATTTTGGGGTTTACGGTTTGCTGCTGGGGGAGCAGGTCTTAAGACTAAGCAACCTCCAGTGAGTCCCTAGGTTGGCTGGGTCCTGCCGGAGGTGGCACCATGGAGCGCTCTCCTGGAGACAACTCCAGTCCCAACCCCAACCCCAGCCCCGTGGACCAGCCTTGTGCTCCCTCCGACCCCCCAGGCCAGCCCCCCACTGCTCACACAAAGCCGGACCTGAGTTCTGGGAACCAACCTGCCGGCCCAGGCGCCGCGGGGGAGGCCCTGGCCGTGCTGACTTCGTTTGGGCGGCGGTTGTTGGTGCTGGTGCCAGTGTACCTGGCCGGAGCAATGGGACTCAGCGTGGGTTTCGTGCTCTTCGGCCTCGCCCTCTACCTGGGCTGGCGTCGGGTCCGCGACGAGAAAGAACGTAGCCTTCGAGTAGCGCGGCAGCTGCTGGACGACGAGGAGCGACTCACGGCGAAAACACTCTACATGAGCCATCGAGAGCTGCCTGCCTGGGTGAGCGACCACCCTGTGTCCTCAGTGCAGCAGAGCTCCTTCCTAGCCCTGCAGTTCTTGGGCTCTCCATCCTTATCCCTAAAGTCAGCTCCCCACGTTGGTACAATGGGCCCCGCCCAGACTTCCTCCTCTCCCCGTCTCTGCTTGTCCCTTGTGACCCACATCCACTTCTCCCTTCCCGCCTTCTGCCCTCCCGCAAGCTCAGATCCCGATCCTTGCACAGACTTTTTCCTCCGGGCAAGAGCCGCCCTCACGCAGCCGTGATGCGCCCTCCTCGCTTCTGGTGCCACTTGAGCCTTTGCTGCTCCTGGACATCCCAGTTCCCGCAGCCTCTCGGGGGATTCCCTCGTTTCTTCTCGTCTCTCCTGCCCCCACCCCCCATTCAAGGCCATACTTGTATCCCTGGGGACCTGTCCCGTCCACGCTCCGCACCTGGCCGGCCCCTCCGGCCGTGGCCGCCTTCCAGCCTCCACAGCGGGGCCGCAGCGCAGTGCAGGCGGCTGCGGGCCGGAGGGCGGCCGTGCGGGGGAGGGGAGCGCCGCTGCAGTGCCTGCTGCCCATGCTCCACCGCCCTTGGCCGGCCCCACCCTTTTCCGGACTGTGGCGCTGCTTGCTGGGTTGGGGCCCGGATCCCTATCTCTAAACACCCCTCTCCTTCGGTGGGGAGCCGGATGCCTCCTCCTGAGGACTTGCAGAGACAGAGCCCGTTATTCGGTTCCTCCCTGCTCCTCCCTTACCTACTCCTCCCAGCAGAGGTGCCAGTCTAGGGGACAATGGCAGGAGAGAGGAATCAAAGTTGACACCAGACAGACAGCCATGCTTCCCAGGCCTGGGACTGGGGAGGGAAAAGCGGGGAGAAATGGTCCCAGGGGGCTTCTAGCCCAGACACAACTGTCTTTGTTCCTCCTACTCCTCAACATGGAAACTAATCCTCCAGAAGCACGAACTGCCTCTCTCCTCTTCCCCAGTACAAAGCACAGGTGTCCTTTCACGTAAAAGGAAAAACATGGCTGGGACCAAAATAGTTCTGGCCCCTCCCTGACTCCAGGAGCTGCTTCCCTCTTCACCTTCATGGTATAGAAGCCCCAGAGGAGAGCAGGGAAGGCTGCAAAAGGGAACCAGGCCTTCTCCAATCCCAGAATTTCCTCCTCAAACTCTGATGTTGGCAGGACCTCCCCCTCCGGAAAGAATGTGCCCTTCTCCTCCCAATTCTCTCTGCCCCAGCAGCTGTCCTTTCACATCCCTGAGCTATCCACAAAGCAACTTCATGTGGCCTATACCCATCAGCTCCCCTTGTGGAGGAAGGAAACCTTGGGACAATCAGCCCTCACCTGGTTGTGAGGAGGCCCTGTCACACTTACACCCAACACCCCACCCCAGCATCTTAGTAGGTAACCACAGGCGGAAGGGTGTGCTTATCACTATTTTTGCCTTCTCTACCTCCAGGTCAGCTTCCCAGATGTGGAAAAGGTTGAGTGGCTAAATAAGGTGAGGGTTATCTTGATTTTTATTTTTCATGAGTGGGAATGGGATTTGTTCCTTTTGCCAGACCCTGCCACACTTCAATTGTAGACCCAGCCTAATCCCCCGTGCTATCTGTGGGGAGGATTCTGAAGGAACTTGGCTTTAGAGGAAGGATTGGGCTCTCCTCTGACTGGCTGGCTCCCTTTCCTCCCAGATTGTAGCCCAGGTCTGGCCCTTCCTGGGCCAGTATATGGAGAAGCTTTTGGCTGAAACTGTGGCCCCAGCTGTTCGAGGATCTAACCCCCATCTGCAAACATTTACATTTACACGAGTGGAACTGGGTGAAAAGGTATGTGTGTAAGAGAGAAAGTAATGGGAAGGAGACGGGACAGGGAAGGTGGGTGTCCGAGAGGAGGGCTGAGGTACTCCTCCTTTTCCCTTCCCTCTCTCAAGAATTCATCTCTTTCCAGCCATTGCGCATCCTAGGAGTCAAAGTTCACCCTGGACAAAACAAAGAACAAATCCTGCTGGACTTGAATATCAGGTAACACCACTCAAAACTCTTCCTACTTCCCTTTCAGCAGGATTGTGGTCACTCTGACTACTTTACTCCCCCTACCCCCCGTTCAGCTTAGTACTAACCTTCTTTGTTCTCTTTCTCTTCAGCTATGTAGGTGATATACAAATTGATGTAGAAGTGAAGAAATATTTCTGCAAAGCAGGAGTTAAGGGCATGCAGGTAGGGCAGATGTGCATTTGGGGAAGTGGGAGGTTGGAAAAACCAAGGCTGGGGAAGTCTGGGGAGGGAAAAGTGGCCCTTTCTAAGGAAAGGTTCTCTTCTTGTCCCAGCTACATGGTGTCTTGCGGGTGATTCTTGAGCCTCTCATTGGAGACCTTCCTATTGTGGGGGCTGTGTCAATGTTCTTTATTCAACGCCCGGTAAGGGGAAATGTTGAGGTGGGGGGAGAAGGGGAAATGGAAATGGGAGGGGGAGGATAGCCAGCTATGGAGAATGGGGGAGAGAACTGACAAGGCTGAATTCTGGCAACTGTTGGATGAATGTGACCCTGCAGCCAGATGCTCTGTCTGAATCCCCCTTCTCTTTCCTTCCAGACCCTAGATATCAACTGGACAGGGATGACCAACCTGCTGGATATCCCAGGACTCAGGTATCATGGATTTATTGAGCACCTGCTAAGTGTTCCAGCCTGGCTTGGGGGTTTAAGGGTTACAAAGCAGTAAAAGATACAGTGGTGTCCCCCAGGAGCCTTGACCCTAGTTGGGGAGATAAGACAAATACCCTTGAAAAATACCGTTCTGTGGGGGGAGTGGACATTTTGGTAGAGAATAAAGAGGGCTGCAGACTACTCAGCAGGAGCAAAAGAGAAAGGCCTGGAATGGAAGTGAAGAAAGGACAGCAGTAGGTGGGAAATTAGAGTAGAAGAGTAGCATAAGCAGATTTTCACGAAGGACTTCCTTCTAGCTTTAGGTCTCTTGGTTATAGGAAACAGTTAGGGTTGGGGGGATATTGGAAGTTGGGGGCCGCCTTCACCTTCTTTTCTATGCCCCCATTCAGCTCACTATCTGACACCATGATCATGGACTCCATTGCCGCCTTCCTTGTGTTGCCCAACAGATTACTGGTGCCCCTTGTGCCTGACCTTCATGATGTGGCCCAGTTACGTTCCCCTCTTCCCAGGGTATGGCCTTTCCCCCATTAAGTAGATCCTTCTTTCAGAAACCCTTTGCTGGCCCCTTAGTTTCCCACTGATTCCTACCTGCAGGGCATTATTAGGATTCACCTGCTGGCTGCTCGAGGCCTCAGCTCCAAGGACAAGTACGTGAAGGGCCTCATTGAGGGCAAGTCAGACCCCTATGCCCTTGTGCGAGTGGGCACTCAGACATTCTGCAGTCGTGTCATCGATGAGGAGCTAAACCCCCAGTGGGGAGAAACTTATGAGGTGGGAGAGCTGAGGAGTGGGATTGTGTGAAATGGGGGGGCTTTAGGAGGTTGTGAAAGAAAATGCTAATTGGATGATCCTCACAGCTGTAGCCCACAAGCCCCTTATCCCTCTGTGCTCTTCAGGTGATCGTCCACGAGGTCCCAGGTCAGGAGATTGAGGTGGAGGTGTTTGACAAAGATCCAGACAAAGATGACTTTCTAGGCAGGTAAGACTCGGCCTATGTTAGGATTCTAAAACCACAGTGCTACCAAGGTCACAAAGGTCATTGTAATCCTTTTTCAGGCCTGGGAATTATATATCATTTTCCTTCCCAAACTCCCCACCATGCACTCAGGTGTGCATGTGTACACACATATGTTTGCATGCATACACACACACACACACACACACACACATCTCTTGAGTGTAAGGAGAAGGAAATCTGAGACCTACAGTTATTGCTGGGTGGATGAGTGGCAGGCCAGTGACATGGTACTAATTACAATACTCTCCTTTTTTCCCCCCTCACTGCCACCCCGCACAGAATGAAGCTGGATGTAGGAAAGGTTTTGCAAGCTGGAGTACTGGATGATGTGAGTTGAAAGAAGAAGGTGGGGGATGGTCTCACCCATTCAGCAAATAATAGCTGTTATATTGGTGGGGATGAGTGTAGATCCCTACTATACCTCACTATCTTCTACTTCTTCCTTCAGTGGTTCCCTCTACAGGGTGGACAAGGCCAAGTTCACTTAAGGCTAGAATGGCTGTCACTTTTGCCAGATGCAGAAAAACTGGAGCAGGTAACCAACATAGGGAGCAGGGAACCAACATGGGAACAGCAAGCTGGCAGGGGAGAAATATGTATCTGGAAGTATAGGGGACTGTGAGGACCCAGGTCTGCCTACTGCCACCCCTGCAGGTTCTACGGTGGAACCGAGGAGTCTCCTCCCGACCAGAGCCCCCATCAGCTGCCATCTTAGTTGTCTATCTGGATCGGGCCCATGACCTTCCCGTGAGTGTGGCATCTGAGTGTGGGTGAATAGGGAGCCTTGGGTGCATCATTCCCACACCCTCCCTTGCCCCTGCCTGCTTTGTGCCAGAGGCAGCAACATACAGCACAAGGGTTCTACAGAGGGGATCAGAGCCACCTCAGGGAAAGAATTCTGATGAGAGAGAGCCCACCTTCCTTCGCTGAAACAAAAACACTCATGCTAGTGACTTCTAAATTCTGCCCCCCACAGCTGAAGAAGGGAAACAAGGAACCCAACCCCATGGTACAACTGTCAATTCAGGATGTGACCCAGGAGAGCAAGGTGAGGGCCCGAATGTTATTGTGGGAGGACAGAAGGACAGAGGGCTGTTCTTGGATGAAGTCTTTCCTTTGGAAAGCTTATAAAGGCAAGGGCTTTCAGAGAAACAGGTATGGTACTGTGGCATATACCTTTTATCCTGCTTATCGCCAGGCTGTCTACAGCACCAACTGCCCAGTATGGGAGGAGGCCTTCCGGTTCTTCCTACAAAACCCTCAAAACCAAGAGCTCGATGTACAGGTGAGATAATTAGCTATTCAACCCCTCCTGAATACCCTACCCTATCTTCCCAGATCTGTACCATTTCTTCTCTCCATGTTCTCCTTTAATCTCTATTTTCTATCCATCTACCTAGACTCTACTTCCTCTACTCTCTACTGTTCCACACCTATCTAGAATCATTTTTTATAATTGAGATTTGTACACTCAAAGAGTGACTTTTTGGTAAATTATGTCTTAAAATTATTTTTTTTAAGTTATTTTTTATTTATTTTTTTGAGAGAAGGTGAGAGAGAAAAGGGGGAAGGGCCCAGAACAGCCTCCAAAGCTATACATCATTAGTTGTGACATGGTTTCATTCCACACAGGTGGATGTGGGGTTTCCTGCATTGGAGGCTAGAACCTTCGCCACTGTGCCATTCCAGCGGTTACAGTTGCACCATAGTTAGCACATGGGTTTGCACAGGCCTGGGCCAGGAATCGAACCCTGGACCTTGCAGTTGTGCGGCAAGCACTCAACACTGAGCTATCCTAGCATCCCCTCAAATTTATTTCTTTTAAAAAAGAAAAGGGTGAAGCGGGGATGGCTCAGCGAGTTAAGTACTCGCTTTGCAGCCCCAGGGACCGAGGATTGCATCCTGGCCCCAACCCCAGCCTGTGTGGACCCATATGCTGAACTGAGGTGTGCTTTCCATGCGGGGGGCCCCCAGCCCAGTTCCTGCCCTGTGCAGCCCCGCACCCACCTGTGGAATGAAACTATGTAGAAAACTAATGATATGCAACTATGGAGACTGCTCTGGGCCCTCCCCCTTCTTTGTGTCTCTCTCTGTCAAAAACAATAAAATAAATCTTAAGAAAAAGCATGAAACAGTATCTACCTTCATGAAGCTTACTGGCTAGTTTCATACATAAGACACATATGTAATATCATCCAAGAATGATTAACCCTTTTAGTGCGGTGGACCAATATATCGGCTTTTGCATCTCGGGCAAAAAGTGCAGCGGGCCAATATATCGGCTCATATGTATAGACCATAGTTAAAAGCGCTATAACTTATTATATTTTTTCTTATATGATGTATGACTGAAATAATTACATTTCTTTTTTAGACGATGTAAACGAATAGTATTATTAACTAATTCAATTTACATAAAACTAAAAAAACCGCATATGGATATCTAAAACAATAACTTCATAACGTTTTTTTCCTAAGGTGATACATTTTATTAAATTACCCTTCACATTTCTTGCTAGTACCGCTGGCAGAAGGTAGCACTAAGAGGGTTAAATATTAACTAGCAGGAGTAAAAGACCCATAGTATAGTACTAAGGATGGCCAGATGTAACTAGAGATTTTGTGAAGGAAGTAGGATTTTACATGGTCCTTAAAGGATAAGGAGGATTGAAATACGCAGAGAGGAAGAGAATGAGAACTTTCCAGGTAATGGGAATAGAGTGAGCACAGGCAGAAGGGACCATGGGGTGGGCAAAGGACTAAAAGATGGTCCAGAGTGTAGCAAAAGGTCTATGATAGGCAGAGAGAATGAAGCTGAAGCCATGTTATAATTTCCCCAGGATGCCTCCCTTTTCCCTAATTTCGTCACTGCATCTCCTCCTGTGCCTATAGGTGAAGGATGACTCCAGGGCCCTGACTTTAGGGGCACTGACCCTGCCTCTGGCTCGCCTGCTGACTGCCTCTGAACTCACCCTGGACCAGTGGTTCCAGCTAAGCAGCTCCGGCCCAAACTCCAGGCTCTACATGAAACTGGTTATGAGGGTATGAGGATGGAGGAATTGTTGAGGATAGGAAAGGGACTTGTAGATTCCTTAGTATTAAGAATAAGGAAGCGGGAAGCCGGGATGGCTCAGCGGGTTAAGTGTTCTTTGCAGCCCTGGGGACCAAGGATTGAACCCTGGCCCGTGTGGACCCATATGCTAGACTGGCACATGCCTCCCATGCGGGAGGCCCCCAGCCTAGTTCCCTCCCTGCATGGTCCCTGCCCATCCATGTGGAACAAAGCCATGTGGAAAACTGATGACACACAACTATGGAAACTGCTCCCTTCTCTTTCTCTCTGTGTCTCTGTCTCTGTCAAAAACAACAAGTCTTTAAAAAAAAAAAAAATTCAAGGAAGGGAAATCCTCTAAGATTAAATGAGTTAGTATATGTGGAAGCTCACAAAGAATGTTTGTAGATAGAACTTGGGGAAGAACTGGTGTATGAGTGGGATCAATGTGGAGAGAATCCTGTAGAGATGGGCCCAGCCAAGGCAGAGACGTGGTTTCCTCATCAGAGCCCCCGCTCTGCCTGCCCCCTGGTGGTAGCTACACTTCTCT
Organism: Craseonycteris thonglongyai; assembly: GCA_004027555.1. Lineage (NCBI taxonomy): Eukaryota > Metazoa > Chordata > Mammalia > Chiroptera > Craseonycteridae > Craseonycteris > Craseonycteris thonglongyai. The sequence continues at coordinate 78,532 of PVKE010001635.1, read as the reverse complement.
GATTTGACAATCACACTTCTCTTCCCAGATCTTATACTTGGATTCATCAGAAGTGCACTTCCCCACTGTGCCTGGTACTCCTAGTGCTTGGGACCTGGACAGTGAGAGCCCCCAGACAGGCAGCAGTGTGGATGCCCCACCTCGACCTTCTCATACTACTCCTGACATTCACTTTGGGACTGAGGTGAGTCTAACTAGAAAGGACTAGGGTCTGTTTGCCCACCCTATGTGTGCAAAGCCTGTTTTAGCTAGTTCCTACAGGTTTATATGTCTTTGACTGCCATCTGGTATCCCTATCTGTCCCTCTTGCAGAATGTCCTTCGGATCCATGTATTAGAGGCCCAGGACCTGATTGCTAAAGACCGTTTCTTAGGGGGATTGGTGAAGGGCAAGTCAGACCCCTATGTCAAACTAAAGCTGGCAGGGCGAAGCTTCCGGAGTCGTGTTGTTCGGGAAGATCTCAATCCCCGCTGGAATGAGGTTTTTGAGGTCAGATTTAAATGGCTAAGATTCTCCCCAATCCTGTCCCATTCTTCCCACTAGCTCTGAGAGTGGTCCAAAAGAGCTCTGGGAGTTCAGTTGATTAGATAAGGGGGTTTGGTCATTTGGAAAAGAAACAGAGAGTCTCCCCTGTGTCCGCATTGTTTTCTCCCATTAGGTGATCGTCACCTCAATTCCAGGCCAAGAGCTAGAGGTTGAGATTTTTGACAAGGACCTGGACAAGGATGATTTTCTGGGCAGGTGAGAGGGGTGGAAGTCCTATGGGGATAACAGGCTGGGCCTCTGTAGGCCTTGAAAGTCTGACCTCAGGGAGACAGGAGACTTGGCTCTGACTGTCTACTTATCTTAATCTTTCTCCTCTACAGGTGTAAAGTGAGTCTCACCGCAGTCCTAAACAGTGGCTTCCTTGATGAGGTGAGCATGGAATTAGAATCGATGATGCCCGATGCCTCCTGATTTTGACCCAAGTCTCATTCTCATAGTCCTTCTGTTCCCACATTCCCAAGTCTTAACCCTGCCTACCACCACAGTGGCTGACCCTGGAGGATGTCCCATCTGGCCGCCTGCACTTGCGTCTGGAGCGTCTGACCCCTCGTCCCACTGCTGCTGAGTTAGAGGAGGTAAGGAAAACTACAGGAGGAAGGAAGGGGCCCCAGATGAGTCAAGACCGAACACTTTTATCAGCTTTCAAGGCATATACCAGGCCTCAGGGTGTTAGTCAACACTTCCCAACCTCTTATGTGTCCTCCCCCAGGTGCTACAGGTGAATAGTTTGATCCAGACTCAGAAGAGTGCAGAACTGGCAGCAGCCCTACTGTCCGTCTATCTAGAGCGGGCTGAGGACCTACCGGTGAGATCTGCTCCCCATGCCCCATAGCTCCCAGGTCCTTCTTCTGCCTCCCGCAGATTTGGCTGTTCCTGGTGTATTTGAAATAGTAAATTCGAAATTCCTTTCTTTGCCAGGGTAGTACCGGGGTGGGAAGAATTGTCTCCAAAGAAGGTGGTAGCTGTTAAGGGATAATGGGGACATAGTTGCTGGCTGTGGATATAATTTGTGAGAGGAGGGGGGAATCTGCCTCACTTGGTCTAAATTTAAGACAGTTTTTTTTTTTTTAAGATTTATTTTTATTGTTTTTGACAGAGAGAAAAAGAGATACATAGACAGAGAGAAGGGGGAGGGCCCAGAACAGTCTCCATAGTTACACATTATTGGTTTTTCCACATAGTTTCATTCCACAGGTGGGCGGGGCTGCACTGGGCAAGAAAGATATCCTTAGGTACCTCTGAGCTGGAACTGGGCCAGGGTCTCACCCCAGTGAGAACTGAACTGGGGGCACTCCCCTGTTCAGCATATGGGTCCATACGGGCCGGGGCCGAGATTCGATCCTCGGTCCCTGGGGCTGCAAAGTGAGCGCCTAACCCACTGAGCCTTCCCGGCTTCCCCAAGACAATTTTTTTTAAAGGTTTATTTTATTGTTTGAGAGAAGGTGAGAGAGAGAGAAGAGGGCAGGGCCCAGAGCAGTCTCCATAGTTGTATGTTACTAGTTGTGACAGTTTCATTCCACACAGGTGGATGTGGGGCCATGTGGGGCGGGAACTGAACTGGGGGCCTCCCACCTGGGAGGTGAGAACCTTCGCTGCCAAGCTATCCCAGCAGTTACCAGTTGCACCACAGTTTAGCAGATGGGTTTTGCATGGGCTGGGGCTGGGATTCGATCCCCAGATCTTGCCGTTGCAAGGCAAGCGTGTTTAACCTGTTGAGCTATCCCAGCATTCCCAAGACAATTTTTAATATTTATATTAAATACTAAACATTCAGTATTTAACACAATATTCTCTTTCTAGCTCCGAAAAGGTACCAAGCCTCCCAGCACTTATGCTGTTATCACTGTGGGAGATACTTCTCATAGAACTAAGGTATTAGGAAATGCTGCAGGGCTAAGAATGGGAGGGATAAGAGGACTGGAGAGAGAATGTCAACCTCTGATCATTACCTCTCATCTTCAACAGACTGTTTCCCAAACTTCAGCCCCAATCTGGGACGAGAGTGCTTCCTTTCTCATCAGGAAGCCAAACACTGAGAGCCTGGAGTTGCAGGTACAATAAGTTAATGCTACAGACATTTTGCAGATTCCCATCATGTGCCAGACACTGAACCAGTCACAGGTCATTTAGAGATAAAATATCTAGGTCTCATCTTTATGGAGCTCACACTCTTTTGGGGGCAGAATAGCCAGAGAATACTTTCAGACTGATAAACTACTCAGGCAAAAGGCACTTTGGGGGAAAAAAAGGGGTTCTTACTCAGACTAAGGGAAAAAGTGGAGGTATTAAGAAAGATATCCTTAGGTACCTCTGAGCTTAGTAAATAGGCCCTGATCTAGAAAAGAAGGTTAGGGAAACTCTTCAGGTTGAGAAAAGAATGGAGGAGAGAGAAGGTAAATTATATATGAGAGAGGCAGGCAGGAGCAAGATCATAGGGGCTACTGATTATTATGCTAAGAATTTAGATTTTATCCTAAAGGCATAAGGAAACATTTGAAAGAATGAGAGGTGACATAGCCAGATTTGCACTTTAGGAAGATCATGCTGATAGCAGGGTAAAGAATGGACAACACTGAAGCAAGAAATGACAAAGGCCAAATGGTATTTGGTGGTTATTTTGACATGGAGGGGAAGGAAAGAGTAACAAGGAACAGCCTAGCAGCTAACACCTGGGTTTTTTGCATAGGGTAGCTCCAAGGACAAAGGTGCCATTGCCAACATATGGGATGCACGAAACAGGAGTTTTTGAATTTGAGATCTCTGAGGGATGTCCAAAGGGAGATGGTCATCCAGAAGGTAGATCTATGGCCTGTTAGGGTGTTCTTCCCTCTCCCTCTTCTTTGAGCATCATGAGCAATCAACAGGTAGCAACTGTAGTGGTGTGTGCACGAGATCCATTAGGGCATGTGCAGAATGAAGACGAGGGATGGACATGCTGGGCACTGTAACAATGAAAGGGCAGATGGAGGAAGAAGAACCCTTCAAAGGGCCTGAAGTGTAGGCAGGGCCACGGGACACGTACCAGGAAAGAATGGGTTACAGACACCAAGAGAAACGTGTTTTAAAAGACAGGAAGTGGCCAAATGTTGCTGAGAGGTAAAATGAGATGTTGAAAACTATTCATTGACTTCAAAAACTAGGAGGGAGGTCACTGATTGTTGTGGCAACTTCAGTGGCATGAATGGAGTAGAAATTAGATTTCACTGGGTCGAAGAGTGTGGGAGGTAGGGAGAGGAGAGATGGAAGGTAATATAGGAGTTCTGACTTCCTCAGTTTAGGGAGGAGTAAAGAAATACATTCTAAAGTTGATAGAACAATAAGTAGAAAATTATATGAATAGAATCCAGTAGAATTTAAACTAATATAACTGTTAACAATACTAGCAGAAGTAGCAATATGAGCTCAATTCCTCCTCTTGCATAGCAGGGAATCGGTGGATACTAAAGTTGGCAAGCCATAAAATAGAGATATAGGCATATTAGTTAGGATTATGTTAGGACAAAGGAAACAGAAGAGGTATAAAGGTTGTTACATTTGGAGTATGGAAATGAGCAGGATGGGCAGAGAACATTTACAAGGGTTGCCCAGAAAAAAAATCCAGCCATTGTCAATATAACAAGAACAGTTACATGGTTGGATACTTTCTGGACAGCCCTCGCACTTTAAATTTATTTTCATTTTTACTGTTCTTTTCTCCCCCTGTGCAGGTGTTACTGGTATAATTTGTGAAAGGTTAGGAAGTAAAGATAACATAGTCTACTATGAGTAAGAAAGGAAAGGAAGCGGTGGGACCAGCAGCTGTTACCAGGGCTTTCCTGCCCTTCACAAAGGGAAATCTCTCACCAAAACCACCCAGGAGTCCAAGCATTGGACCTGGGACAGCAGGATTAAATCCTAATTTATCTCTTAATCACAGTCCTGTTGCTCCACAGGTTCGGGGTGAGGGGACTGGCACGTTGGGCTTACTATCCCTGCCCATCTCCGAGCTCCTTGTGGCTGACCGGCTCTGCTTCGACCGCTGGTTTACTCTCAACAATGGTCAAGGGCAGTTGCTACTGAGAGCACAGCTGGGGGTGAGTGGCAGGAGATGGCGGGCAGGCAGGAGGGCAAGCGGGACCAGAGGACTCTGTCCTCATAGTAAGGGAGGGGAGCAGAGCTATGCCCAACTTACAGCTTTCTTGCCCCAGATCCTGGTGTCCCAGCACTCAGGAGTGGAAGCTCATAGTCACAGCCATAGCTACAGCTCCTCATCTCTGAGTGAAGAACCAGAGCTCTGGGGAGCACTCCCTCACGTCACCTCCTCAGCTCCAGAGCTCCGGCAGCGCCTAACACATGGTGACAGGTAAAGGGATGGGGCAGAAAGATGGGATGCAGTCAGGAATACAAAGGATGAGCTACAGGTTCTCTAGGCACCACCTTCTCCCCGATCTATTTGCATCTCTCCACAGTCCTCTTGAGGCTCCAGCCGGGCCTCTGGGCCAGGTGAAGCTGACTGTTTGGTATTACAGTGAAGAACGAAAGCTGGTCAGCATCATTCACAGTTGCCGGTGAGACCCTATCTGTCCAATCTTCCAGATCCTCTTCATCCTTCTTAGGTTACCTTATCACCTTTTTTTTTTTTTTTTAAGATTTATTTTTATTGTTTTTTGACAGAGAGAAGGGAGAGGGCCCAGAGCAATCTCCATAGTTGACATTAGTTTTCCATATAATTTCACTCCACAGGTGGGCACTGGGCTGTGCAGGGCAGGAACTGGGCCAGGAGCCTCCCACATAAGTCCCGGCAAGAACTGAACTGGGGGCACACCCCAGTTCAGCATGTGGGTCCACCTGGGCCAGAGCCAGGACTTGATCCTCGCGCTCCGGGGCTGCAAAGCGAGCACTCAACCCGCTGAGCCATCCCAGCTTCCCCTACCTTATCACCTTCATCCTCCTGTTGCAGGGCCCTTCGACAGAGTGGACGGGACCCCCCTGACCCCTATGTGTCTCTGTTGCTACTGCCAGACAAGAACCGGGGCACCAAGAGGAAGACCTCACAGAAGAAGAGGACCCTAAATCCTGAATTCAATGAACGGTCAGTCAGTAGGCATTCAGTTGGAGAGGTGGGAGGCTTGGGAAGGATGCCTGCTCCTAATACCCAGTCCTTCCCCAGGTTTGAGTGGGAACTGTCTCTGGATGAGGCCCTCCGGCGAAAGCTGGATGTCTCCGTGAAGTCTAATTCCTCCTTCATGTCAAGAGAGCGTGAGCTGCTAGGGAAGGTAAGAAGGCGAGGATGGGCAGGGCAAAGGTGAAAGTTAGAAGCTTCTGGTGTTAAGGCTGTGGTCCCTGTTAGAGAGGAAGCACCCTGGGTGTTACTACTTTTTAAGTGACCCAATCACCTCTGCACTAGTTTGGGACCAGGAATGTGTAATGATGGGATGTGTCTGTGGAGATATCAAAATAACATCTTGCCTTGACTGTTCTTCAACACAGATGCATTTGGACCTCGCTGAGATAGACCTTTCCCAGGGCGCGGCCCAGTGGTGAGTATCCTGGGAATGGGCCTGGATGTCAAGTAGGAAAAATCCCAATCATAGGAAGGGGAAAAACGGTGCAAACTGAGCTGAGAACCATCAATTCTCTGAAGTATAAAAGTCCTTGCATAGTGTCTCACGTATAAGAAGACATGAGTCAACTTTCTACCTGAGTGTTTTCTGCTTGGTCCTACAGGTATGACCTCATGGATGACAAGGACAAAGGCAACTCCTAGGACCTGGAAATTACCAATTTACTATCGCCTTGCCTTGCCTTGCCTTTTGCTGCATCACCACCTCAATGTGATGAGCTGAAAGCTAGAGCCCAAGGGCAGAGCCTGCACCCTCGGCTCTCTCACCTCCCAGCCCCACGCAAGGGCCTTTGCCTGACCAAAGAGGAGGACCATGTGTTTCCCTTTCTTACTGCACGGCCTTTATCCTTCTGGGCTCCTGGGGGCAGGGACCTGAACTGGCTATTTCCTGCTCTACCTGCAGATGCTCCTTTCTCCCAACTCCTCAGGGCCTTCTGCACCTGTGCCTGGCCACTGGCAGCACTAGCAGTGGCATTAGCTTATGCCAAATACTTTTGGAAAGATCTTTTTTCTGTAAAAAAAAAAAAAAAGAAAAAGTCAGGGAGGGGTAAGCATGTGGGTGGGAAGGTGGACAAGGCTAACCACTCAAGCTCCGAGCCTCTTGCACCACAGCATAGAGGGAATGTATAGCAACCCAGGCCCCGTGTCCAGTTCTGTCCCCACTTTTCTCAAGCCTGTCCTAAAAATTATACCTGCTATTAGGACTGGGGCCAGCCAGTCTCCTGATTCACTCTGAACTGAGAACACTTGGATTCTCTCCAAGCCTTCAAGTAGCAGATATCAGTCTTGGAGGCTCTAGCTGGTACTGTGCGGAGGGCCTTGGAGGACTCGGGGACAATAGGGCCAATTTTTTGTCTAGGTGCCTAGGCTGTTAACTCATTGACTAGAACTGAATCTCTTTGTTTTGCACCAACTCTGCCAATCCACTGTATCTTACATTAAACATTATACTCAGACCAGTCTTGGCTCTTTTCCTTTAGGACAGGGAATCCATCCTACCCATCAGATGTTTAGTCCAACTGTCAAAAGCCTTTATTCAATTCACAAGTCACATCAGTTTACTTAGTGGTCAGATCCAAGAATGTTGGTTCCATTGAGGATGGTCAAGGGGTCTGTGTGAAGTATGAGGGGTGGTCAAGAAATTCACAGGAGGGGAAGCCAGGATGGCTCAGTGGGTTAAGCGCTCACTTTGCAGCGCCAGGGACTGAGGATCGAATCCCGGCTCCGGCCCGTGCGGACCCATATGCTGAACTGGGGAGTGCCCCCAGTTCAGTTCTCTCTCTGTCTCTGTATATCTCTCTCTCTCTCTCTCCCTCTCTCTGTCAAAAACAATAAAATAAAATAAAAAAAAGAAATTCACAGGGGAAGCCGGGATGGCTCAGTGGGTTAAGCGCTCACTTTGCAGTGCCAGGGACCGGGGATCGAATCCCTGCCCTGGCCCGCATGGAACCATATGCTGAACTGGGAGCTCCCCCTGTTCAGTTCTCTCTCTGTTTCTGTCTCTCTCTTTCTCTCTTGTCAAAAATAAATTAATAAATAAAATATAAAGAAATTCACAGAATAGGGATGCCAGGATGGCTCGGAGGGTTTAAGCACTCACCTTGCAGCCCCTGGATACAGTGATTGAATCCCAGCCCCAGCCTGTGCAGACCCATATTCTGAACTGGGCTATGACCCTCAGTTCAGTTCTCGCCGGGGTGAGCTTCCCATGCTGGAGGCCCCTGGCACAGTTCCTGCCCTGTGCAGCCTCCACCCACCTATGCAGAATGAAACCATGTTGAAAACTGATGACGTACAACTATGGAGACTGCTCTGGGCCCTCCCCCTTCTCTCTGTCCTTCTGTCTCCGTCTCTGTTAAAAATAATTAAATCTTTAGAAAAAAAATTGTAAGGGAAGCTGGGATGGCTCAGTGAGTTGAATGCTCACTTTGCAGCCCCCAGGGTCTGGGGGTTGAATCCCAGCCCCGACCTGTGCAAACCCATATGCTGAACTGGGGTGTACCCCCAGTTCAATTCTTGCCAAGGTGATCTTCTCATGCAGGAGGCCCCAGGCCTGGTTCCCATCCTGTGCATCCCCTGCCCCCCTGTGTGGAACAAATGATGTACAACTGTGGAGACTGTTCTGGGCCCTCCCTCTTCTGTTCCTCTGTAAAAACAATAAATCTTAAAAAAAAAAATCACAGAATGAAGGGAAAGAAATAAAACATTTTTCCTTTTCAATATATTCACTCTTAACCCTAATAACACTTTTCAGATATTCCAGTAAGTTTATATCCTTGAAAAAAGAAATTATGCTTTTGCCCTCAAAGTACAGTTTTTAACCTTTTTGTCATCTGTAAATTTCTTCCCTTGAAGCTGTTTTTTTTCATATTTGGGAACATAACAGACGGAGCCAGGTCTGGACTGTAGGGAAGGTGGTTTAACATTTGGAAGCCACAGTTGTGAAGCGTAGCCAATGCAACATTGCACTTTGCTCGGACACATTGTCATCCAAAAGCAGCACCCCTTTGGTCCATTTCCCTCTTCTTCACAGATTCTTTTAACTGTTTAAGCAGACTGGAATATACTCTCCGTTTGTTGTGACACCCTTATCCTTGGCATCAAGTAGCAGGATATCCTCCATATTCCCCCAAAACAGCCATGATTTTTTTCCAGCCAATTGTGACCCCTTGAACTTCTTAGGGGCGGGGCGGGCCCTTTTCATGCCACTGCCTGGACTCCTGCTTTAACTCAGCCTCACCGTGATGAACCCAAGTTCCATCTCCAGTGACAATCCGGTTTTTTGTTGTTCATCTTGTTGTCTCTGCAGGTCTAAAACCCGTCACAAACACTTGACGGGCTGTTGTTTTTGAAGCGGTGTGAGCATTCTCAGTACCCATCTTGCACTGACTTTTGACATCCTTAGGTGCTGATACAGAATATTCAAAATGCATGTAGGTGATGCTCCAACCATTTCTGCAAGCTGCTGTTAATTCAGTCTGGCATCTTCCACTACAGGTTTTCAACTTTTTTGACAATGTCTTAGGAAGTGGCCTCAAGAGGGTGTCCTGGACAGAAGTCATCTTTAATCGAGTGCCTTGCTGGAAGAGGCTGGTGCCACTTGTAAACCATGGATTTCCCAGGGCAACAGTCCCCGTAAACTGCTAACATCTTTTCCAAAATGATTTGAGGTGTTTTCTCTTGTTTTGTGAGGAACTTAATGATAGTGCAAAATCCAATTTTATCAATTCTTGGGTTGTTGTTGTTTTTTGTTGTTTTTTTTCACATTGATGTGCTTCTTCAGTGACATCTGAAAGAACATACACAAGTAGGCAGAAATTTGCCACCTATAAGTCACATAATCAAACTGTGTGCACTAATACTTCTCTGATAACCCCTGAAAATCCCCCATTCCACAAATTTCTTGCCCACTCATAGCTACTGCTGAGTTTCTGGTGGGATTCATTCCCAGTCGTGCTGATGAAGCCTGTTACCCACTCCACTTGTCTGGAGCCCATTATCTCCTGGGCTTTCCAGGGAAACGATTCCCAAACCCAGTGAACCTGGAAGTTCTGTGACTCAGCACAAATTTGGAATGTCTCAGTGGTTTGTTTAGCAATAACCAAAGGCTTCGGGCCCACCCAATGGACAGCTAAATTAGAAGTACTTATACCCACTCAGAGCTGCTCACCTTGAACTCTGCTCCTTAGGGACCCTTCCTGGAAAGCACGCAGAACCTGTGCTCCATCTGTTTACCAACCGCACGAAAGGACAGCGACATGACGGAAGAGTGAATGACTGAAAATGGTCACTGGAAAGGGGGCGGGGGGCAGGGGGTGCTTTATCATCTCTGGAAGAATATAATCCTTAGGAGGCTGTTCACTGGGAACACAGGAAAGGCCAGGGGAAAGAACTAAACTCAGTTCCACAAGGAATTCACCTTATTAGCAAAAGCTGAATTTAAACTTTATGTCATCCACTTAACTCAGCTCCTTTTTTGTTCAATATTTCCTTTGTACTCATTGCTGGTTCAGCCATCTCTACTTCCTTCCCAAACTTTGGCCATGAGCAAAAGATCTCCGTTGCCCTTCTGTCAACCCAGAAACTAAAGTGGGGGAAAAGTCCAAAAACACAGAGCAGAGGAACTTATATTTCTAAGGACTCTGTCTTATTATTATTCAGTACTGATCATGAGCATGTGGCTCAAGGCCTGCTGTTCTAGTTGGCTTCAGCTTTTCAATCAGGAATCCAGACAGAGAGACAGAGAGAAGGGGGAGGGCCTAGAGCAGTCTCCATAGCTGCACATCATCAGTTTCAACATAGTTTCATTCCACAGAAATGTGGGGCTGCCCAGGCGGGAACCAGGCCAGGGGCCTCCCATACTGGAAGCACACCTCAGTTCAGCACATGAGCACTGAATCCACTGAGCCATCCCGCATCCCCTAAGAGGCACTCTTGACATAGTTCATCACTTCATGTAATTAACATTTCCAGAAAACTAGAGGACATGGCACAAATTCTCCCATTCCAGAAGTGTCCCTAGTCTTTCCTAACCTTTTCTAGTTCAGGATACATAAAGGAGGAAGTACTGATCTACATGTTAAATACAAGATGAGACAATTCAATACATTGTTACACTCATATTACAAAGATGAAACAATTTAATTTAAGGGTCATTAACCACAGGAATTAAACAAGTACTTCCGTTATTTCTCAAATAGCTGGCACACACATGATCCTTCCCTCTTCCAGAAAAAGGCAGAAACAATTACATATGGGTACACTATAACTGGTGTTTACAAATACTACCCTCTTGGAATGTGGCTTTATTGGCCCAAACAGTATGCTCTAGTTAACTGGGTGTAGCAACACAGTTGGCTTCCCATCAGCCATTTTGCCCTCTTCCCTACTACAGAAGACCCCAGAGCATTCTTGGGGGCAGTGTGCCAGCCCCAAGGGATTAATCACGAGGCTCTTTGCTGGATACTCACTTTCCCAGCCTTGCCTGCAACTCAGATGGCTTTGTAATTCAGCTCTGGTCAACACGATGTAATAGGAAGTCAGCTAGGAATGAAAGTATCAACAGAAGAAAGTCCTCATTGCCCACTTTCCGCTGCACCTTCTGTTGTTCTGCATCAGCCTTCTTTAAGGCCATGACGTCACTAACACAAGAAAGAAAAGCTAACATGATTATAGGAGTACATAGTTTATAAATTAGGATCACATTATAACCTGATTTTTATTTTTTTGTTTTTTTATTGTTTTTGACAGAGAGATAGAGAGAGAGAGAGAGAGAGACAGATACAGAGACAGAGAGAGAACTGAATTGGGGGCACTCCCCAGTTCAGCATATGCTGCAAAGTGAGTGCTCAACCCACTGAGCCATCCTGGCTTCCCCTATTTTTATTGTTTTTTGACAGAGAAATACAGAGACAGAGACAGAGAGAAGGGGGAGGGCCCAGAACAGTCTCCATAGCTGCACATCATTGGTTTTTCTACATAGTTTCATTCCACAGGTGGGTGGGGCTGCACAGGGCAGGAACTGGGCTGGGGGCTCACCCCGGTGAGAACTGAACTGGAGGCACACCCCAGTTCAGCATATGGGTCCACACGGGCGGGGCCAGGATTCAATCCTCAGTCCCCAGGGCTGCAAATTGAGCATTTAACCCACTGAGCCATCCTGGCTTCCCCATAACCTGATTTTTTTTCACATAACACATATGCATTTTTACACTTCATTAAATATTCTTTGAAAATATGATTTATACTGGTTGTATACAATTCCATAGAATGCACCATAATTTAAATGATTCTCTATTGTCTGAAATAAAGGTAGTTCTCAATGTTTCCTTATTCACTGTGGAAACAGAAACAAAAATATATATACACATCTCAAATGATTTCCTTACGGTAAGTTAGAATTGGTTAAAATAATGACTTTAATAAAAATTTTTATTTTATTGTTTTTGAGAGAGGTGACAGAGAGGAGAGAGAGAAGGGAGAGTTCTGAGCAGTCTCCATAGTTGTACACCGTTAGTTGTGACATGGTTTCATTCCACACAGGTGGATGTGGCGTCATGAGGGGCAGGAACTGAACCAGGCAGTTCAGCATATGGGGTTGCATGGGCTGGGGCTAGGGATGGACTTGAACTCCTGACCTCTTGGTTGCAAGGCAAGTGCTTAACCCCTGAGCTATCCCAGCATTCCTCAAGACTTTTTTTTGTTAAAGATTTATTTTATTGTTTGAGAGGAGAAAGAGAGAGAAGGGGGAAGGGCCCAGTGCAGTATCCACAGCTGTATGTCATTAGTCATGACATATTATAGTTTCATTCCACACAGGTGGATGTGGGGCCACATGGGGCCAGAACAGAACCAGGGGCCTCGCTCATGGGAGGCGAGCACTTTCTCCACTGAGCCATCCCAGCAGTTGCCAGGTGATCTTCAGTTTAACATATGGGTTTGCACAGGCCAGGGCCAGGACTCAATCCCTGGACCTCGCAGTTGCAAGGCAAGCACTCAAACTGTTGAACTATCCCAGCACTCCCATATATTTTAATGACTTTTTAAAGATTTATTTTATTGATTTTTGACAGAGAGAAACAGAGACAGAGAGAAGGGGGAGGACCCAGAGCAGTCGCCACAGCTGACATTAGTGTTCCATATAGTTTCACTCCACAGGTGGGCACAGGGCTGCGCAGGGCATGTGGGTCTGCATGGGCCGGGGCCGGGACTCGATCCTCCGTCCCCGGGGCTTCAAAGCGAGCGCTTAACCCGCTGAGCCATCCCAGCTTTCCCTGACTTTTTAAAAAAAGATTAATTTTATTGTTTTTGACAGAGAGAGACAGAGATAGAGACAGAGAGAAGGGGGAGGACCCAGAGCAGTCTCCACAGCTGCACGGCATCAGTTTTCTACATGATCTCACTCCACACGGGTGGGCAGGGGTCATGCAGGGCAGGAGACAGGAGTCAATGGGCAGGGAGCCTCCCACACAGGAGGCATGTCCCCTCAAGCCAGGGGCCGAACAGGGGGGAGGGGAGAACCAAACTGGGGGTCTCCCTCATGGGAAGCACACCCCAACCCAGCACATGGGTCCACACGGGCCAGGGCTGAGACTCGATCTTGGTCCCTGGGGCTGCAAAGTGAGCACCCAACCCACTGACCATCCCAGCTTCCCTATTTTAATGACTTTGAATACACTCTTCCAAACTGCATTCTGAGATTAAATGAATTTTCAACATTTCCACCAGCATTACACAAAAATGTGTTTTTGTATTTTTCTGCTAGATAGTTTAATTTAAAAAAAATCCTTGCTAACTGATAGGCAAAAGTTTTCCTGCTTTTACAGATTTTCCGACATGTTCCTCGCTATCAGATTACCATCTGTTGGGGAAGCCGGGATGACTCAGAGAGTTAATACTTTTGCTGCACTGGTATTTTATTGCTGTATGTGAAGCAGTTTCAGGGATATCCTCAAGTAAATAAGAAATGAAAATTTGGTTATGTTGAAAAAAATTTTGAAGGTGACCATGGCTCCATCCAGCAAATAAAATACAAGTGTTTTATCATAAACTGCATTGCCACACATGCCTATACTACAATAAAATATGCAGAGAAGTGAAAAATGTGAACGAAAACCAAGACAACACATACTCGTCATACGCATAGCAGCAATAGCAACTCATGACGAGACATTATCATCACACGCAGCGAAAGGGCTAACTAAGCACTTGCTTTGCAGCCCTCGGGGCTGAGGATCAAATCCCAGCCCCAGCCCCAGCCCCAGCCCCAGCCCATGCAAGCCCATATGCTGGAGGCCCCCAGCTCAGCTCTTGCCACCCCCTCTTCAGCCCCTGGGGGCCTTCCATTTGGAGGCCCCCAGCCCAGTTCCCGCCCACCTGGGTGGAATGAAACCATGATGTACAACTATAGAGACTGCTCTGGGCCCTCTCTCTTCCCTTTGTCTGTCAAAAATCAATAAAAAAATGAATAAATCTTTAGATTACCATCTGTCATTTCTTGGTTTAGTAAGCCCTCTCCAGCAGCAATCCCCCCCAAATCCAAAATATATAAAGAACTCATTCAACTCAATAACAAAAACAATCCAATTTTAAAAATGGGCAGGGGGAAGCTGGGATGGCTCAGTGAGTTAAGCGCTCACTTTGCAGCCCCAGGGACTCAGGATCGAGTCCCAGCCCAGGCCAGTGAGGAACCATATGCTGGGCTGGGGAGCGCCCCCAGTTCAGTTCTCTCCCTGTCTCTGTATCAGTCTCTCTCTCTCTCTCTCTCTCTCTCTCTCTCTCTCTCTCTCTCTCTCAGTCAAAAACAATAATAATAATAAAAACTATGAGATTCTTTTGAAACCTTTTTTAGCTCAGCAGCTATCATTAGTGTATTTTATGAATAGCCCAAGACAATTTTTCTTCCAACATGGTCCAGGGGAGCCAAAAGGTTGGACATCACTGCACTAAAATCTGAAAAGACAACTGTATCCCATGTTCACTGCAGCATTGTTTACAACAGTCAAGACATACTTGTAGAAGCAATCTAAGTGTTCATCAATAAACAAATGGATAAAGATGTGGTATATATACACACACATACACACACACAAACTATAGTATTATTCAGCCTTAAAAAGAAGAAAGTCTTGCCATTTGCAACAACATAGAAGGACCCTGAGGGCATTATGCTAAGTGAAATAAGAGACAGCAAAAGCCAAAATACCTATGATCTCACCTATATGTGGACTCAGTGGATTGAGCACTGGTCTTGCAACCCTGGGGTCTGAGGATTGAGTCCTGGCCCCACCTGTGAGGACTCGTATACTGAACTGGGGTGTGCTTCCCATGTGGAAGGCGCCCACTTCAGTGCCTGCCGGGGAAAATTTCTCATGTGGGAGGCCCCCAGCCCAGTTCCTGCCCTGCATGGCCCTGTGCCCACTTGTGTAGAATGAAACTCTGTCAAAAACTACTGACGCACAACTGTGGAGACTGCTCTGGGCCCTCCCCCTTCTCTCTCTGTCAAAAACAATAAAATACATCTTAAAAAAAAGATGTACTTTATTGTTTGAGAGAAGGTGAGAGAGACAGACAGAGAGACAGAGAGAAGGGGGAGGGCCCAGAGCAGTCTCCATATTTGTACATAATTAGTTTTTGACAGAGTTTCATTCCACACAGGTGGATATGGGGTCACGTGGGGCAGAACCAAACTGGGGACCTCCCTCATGGGAGGCGAGAACCTTTGCCACCATCCTGGTGGTTACCAGTTGCGCCACAGTTCAGCATGTGGGCCAGGGATTCAATCCCTGAACCTCACAGTTGTAAGGTAAGTACTCAACCTGTTGAGCTAGCCTGGCATCCCTATCCTTTATAATTCTTTACGTTTATTTATGCAACGCTAACACTAGCCTCCCCTAAACCCTGGTTCACTTCACAAGAGACCTCATTCATTTGCAATACCCTCCAGGGGGGAGACTGCTCCTTCTTCTGAACCCCATACACTTATATTGGGAAGTGAGGTCCATTCTCGCACTCCAATGCTGCTTCCCCGTTGTTATTCTCAGAACAGTAAAAATCTCAGCTTCTTTGGAGATGACGTCAATCTGATACATTGTCTCTACCTATTTTCATCTCTCTCATTTGCTAACTACAGGGACATTCAATATTATGAAAGGGTGTGGCACCCTGAATACTACTATCATTCTGGTGTCTTCAATGTACATTGTAGGTCACCCAGTAATGAGCATCACAGTTCCCCAATGTGGTGAACATTACTAGTTTCTTCCCAATGTTCTTTCTACTCCTCTCTGTTTGGATGGACTCCAATTCACCTCCAGTGGCACAGACATATCTTGAGAGTGGTCTAAGTAAATAAGTGTAACACCATCCTCTTTGCCACAGGGGTGGGCAATAACCTATGTTTAAGCCAATCAGGGCATGACATTTAGCTGGCCATATTGATTAGTGCAAGGGTGGATGGGCATTTTTCTAAATTGGTATAGTCAGCATGAAGTCCAGGAATTGATTCCAATGGTTAAGAGAAGCTCACTTGGGAAAGCTGGGATGGCTCAGCGGGTAAAGCGCTCGCTTTGAAGCCCCGAGGACCGAGGAGCGAATCCCAGCCCCGGCCCATGCGGACCCACATGCTGAACTGGGGTGTGCCCCCAGTTCAGTTCTTGCTGGGACCTATGTGGGAGGCTCCCAGCCCAGTTCCTGCCCTGCGCAGCCCTGTGCCCGCCTGTGGAGTGAAACTATATGGAAAACTAATGTCAACTATGGAGACTGCTCTGGGCCCTCCCCCTTCTTTCTGTCTTTGTCTGTTTCTCTCTGTCAAAAATCAATAAAATAATCTTTAAAAAAAAAGAAAAAAAGAGAAGCTCACTTGTTACCTTTTACAGTAGAAGGATGTGGTAGCTAAGCCATATCTGGATCTAGGAGAAAATCCAAGAAAGGAGCAAGAGAATTAGAGAACAAATCCCTTTTGCTATGTCTTAAACTTCTAGATTACAAGGAACCTAAAACCCACATGGTTTTTTTTAAAGATGTTATTACTTTTTATTGTTTGAGAGAAGGTAAGAGAGAGAGAGAATGGGAGAGGGTCCAGAGCAGTCTCCATAGTTGTACATCATTAGTTGTGACATGGTTTCATTCTACACAGGTGGACGTGGGACTGCTCGGGACAGGAGCTGAACTGGGGACCTCCCGCATGGGAGGCAAGAACCTTCACTGCCAGCCACCGGGTGGTTGCCAGTTGTGCCTCAGTTCAGCACATGGGTTTGTGGCCAGGATTCCATCCCCAGACCTTGAGGTTGCAAGGAAAGTGCTCAACATGCTGAGCTATCCCAGCATCCATCCCCCACATGACTTCTTAACTTCTCAGTTACATAAGCCGATAAATCTGCTTTATTTTGTTTATGTTTTTTAATTTTTTTTAATTGTTAAATTTATTGGGATGACATTGGTTGGTAAAAATTACATAGGCTGGGGATGCCGGGATGGCTCAGCGGGTTAAACACTTGCTTTGTGGCCACAGGGTTCAGGGATCAAGTCCTAGTTCCGGCCCATATGGACTCTTATGCTAAACCTGGGGCGTGCTTCCCTTATGGGAGGCCTCCAATTTGGTTCTGGCCCAGGGTGTGCTTCCCATGAGGGAGGCCTCCAGCCCAATTCCCACCCTCTGTGGCCCCACATCCACCTGTGTGGAATGAAACTATGTCGAAAACTAATTATGTATGGCTGTGGAGACTCTCTGTCTCTCTCTCTCTGCCAAAAAATTTTTAAAATCTTTAAAAATTATATAGGTTGGGGAATGCCAGGATGGCTCAGTGGGTTGAGAACTTGTTTCGCAAGCCTAAGATCTGGGGATCGAATCCTGGCCATGGCCTGTGAGGACCCATATGCTGAACTGGGGTGTGCCCCAGTTCAGTTCTTGTTGGGACCCATGAGGGAGGTCCCTGGCCTGGTTCCTGCCCTGGGCAGCCCCACACCCACCTGTGGAGTGAACCTATATTGAAAACAAATGACGTTCAACTATGGAGACTGCTCTGGGCCTTCCCCCTTCTCTCTCTCTCTCTCTCTCTCTCTCTCTCTCTGTCAAAAAACAATAAAAATAAATCTGTTTAAAAAACTACATAGGGGAAAGCCGGGATGGCTCAGCGGGTTGAGCGCTCGCTTTGAGGCCCCGAGGACCGAGGATCGAATCCCGGCTCCGGCCCAGGCAGGACCCACGTGCTGAACTGGGGAGTTCCCACAGTTCGGTTCTCTAGCTGTCTCTGTCTCTGTCTCTGTCTCTATCTGTCAAAAGTAAAATAGAAATAAATATGCACTGAAGATAAAATAATTACTCTCTATAAATATAAAAAGATATAAAAAAAACAAACAAACAAACAAAAAAAAACAAAAAAAAAACTACATAGGTTACAGGTGTACAATCGTACGTTATATCGTGTATGTTTTGCATTATGTGCTCATCACCCAGAGGCAGTTCTCTTCCATCACCATAAATCCTCTTTACTGTTTAGCTAGTTTTAGTGAGGATTTTGCTATTTGCAATTGAAAGAACAGGTAGGGCCATTCTCCTCAAATCCAATAACTTTCACCTCACTACCCTTTCAACTATTCACTCCCATAGCCACTCATCCTGGTTCCTGTCTTCCTCTATATCCTTTGAAATTTTAATCTCAAATGCATTTTCACCAACTACAACTCTGATATCTCCAACTGTCTCACTTCTTTAACCTCACTGAGAATCCAGCATCTTAGTGACTTTCCATATTCTCTCAATCTAATAGCTTCTATACGCACTCCACTATTTGGCGTGGACCACAAACCCTCTTTTACTCAGAGGTGGAGAGTTGGGCAGAGACATAAGAAACAGAGGCAACACCCTGAGCAAAGAGGATATAAGACAATTTTGAAGATTTGAGAGTTAGTGGACCTGACCAGTGCAGAAGTGTAGCTGGTATAAGCAAAGTGTATTTGAAACTGTGCTGGCTTTTCTGGGCCAGTGTAAGAATTTAGTTTCTCCCTCTCTTTTTTTTTTTAAAGATTTATTTATTGTTTTTGACAGAGAGAGAGAGATACAGTCAGAGACAGAGAGAAGGGGGAGGGCCCAGAACAGTCTCCATAGTTTCATTCCACAGGTGGGTGTGGGGCTGCACAGGGCAGGAACTGGGCCAGGGTCTCGCCCTGGTGAGACCTGAACTGGGATTCGATCCTTGGTCCCTGGGGCTGCAAAGTGAGTGCCTAACCCATTGAGCCATCCCGGCTTCCCTCTCTCTCTTTTTTAAAGACTTATTTTATTGAGAGAAGGCGGGAGAGAGAAGAGGGAAGGGCCCAGAGCAGTCTCCATAGTTGTACATCATTGGTTGTGACACAGGTGGATGTGGGGCCGCATGGGATGGGAACTGAATTGGGGGCTTCCCTCATGGGAGGCAAGAACCTTCACCACCATCCCAATGGTTACCAGTTGTGGGGCCCCAGGATTCAATCCCTGGACCTCACGGTTGCAAGGCAAGGGCTTAACCTGTTGAGCTATCCCAGCATCCCCAAGAATTTAGTCTTTATCAAAATACATTGGGGATGCCGGGATAACTCAACAGGTTAAGTCCTTGCCTTGCAACCGTGGGGTCCAAGGATTGAATCCCAGCCCCAGCCAGTGCAGGCCCATGTACTGAACTGCAGCACTGCTGGTGGCAGCCAGGACAGCGGTAAGGGTTCTCCCCTACCATGTGGGAGGCCCTCCCAAGTCCACCAGTGTGGAGTAAAGCCATGCCATGGCTGATGATGTGCAGCTGTGGAGACTGCCAAGGACCCTCCCACTTCTCTCTCTCTCTCTTACCTTCTCAAACAATAAAATAAATCTTTAAAAATAAAATACACAGCATTTTAAGTAGGGAAATGACATGTTCAAATGGACATTTTGAAAAGATCACTCCTTTTATGAAACCTGTGGTTACCTATGTTTGTTAGTTTATTCTGTTTTCTAGCAGGCTAAAATATTTTAAATAGATTTCCAGGCCCTAATACAGACCAGGAGTCAGAATCTTTCGGGGCAGAGTCTGGAAGTTTATTTACAAAGCTCCCAGGAGATTCTGAAAAACAGCTAAGTCTCAGAACCACTGTTTTAGAACATTATAAAATGAAACTAGCATAACTTACTATAACATTTATTTTTTGTTTATATCTTTTTGTTTAAGAGGTATTTTTATATTTTTAGATTTATTTTTATTGTTTTTGACAGAGAGAGAAACAGAAAGACAGAGACAGAGAGAAGGGGGAGGGCCCAGAGCAGTCTCCATGGTTGCGTATCATTAGTTTTCTACATAGTTTTCAATCCGCAGGTGAGCGTGGGCTGCACAGGGCAGGCACCGGGCCAGGGGCCTCCAGTACGGTAGGCAATGCTGCCGAGCTGGGGGCCACCTACATGGGAAGCACTCCCAGGGCAGGAGCCTAACTGGGGACATCCCACATAGAAGGCTTGCCCCAGTGAGAACCAAACTGGGGGCACACCCCAGTTCAGCATACGGGCTGGGGCCAGGATTTGATCCTCGGACCCAGGGGCTGCAAACGAGCACTCAACCCGCTGAGCCATTCCGGCATCCTTCTGTTTATCTTACATCTAGTATGGACCTATAAATATGTAACTTGGAAAGGACTTTATAAATTACCTGTGTAGCATAATACATCCTCATTATCCTCCCTCTTCTTTCTATTGTGGATTACCACCAGTACCACTTTCTGGTTAAAATGCAGAGGACTACAGACATCGTTCCTAACAAATTCTTTCCTATTTACCTATGAAATAATGTCCTCCCTACCTAAACTATTATCCATATTAACACATTAGCTAGTGCTTAAAGAGTTAATGAAGCTGTATAAGGTTAACCCACCATTATTCAAGTTACTGAAGATCTATAGTGCTATGGAATTCAAAAAATTGTCATATTAGGTTTTTAGTGTATATTTTTCATTTTCTTTTAAAAATATGCCCCTCCTAATTATTTTATGTTGAGACTAACAGTAGAATAAATAGAATAAATATTTAATCTCTAAGAACATACAAGTCACATATTAGGTGGGGAAGGAAAAGAGAGATAAGCATTTGTCACAGAAAATCCATATACATGATGTATAAATCACCTGTGATAGTTAAGACCACAGTCTGTCCAGTTTGCATTACTTACAATTAACATAAGACAATAGTCCAGAAAAATGTAGGATAGTTTTCCAACCTGTGTTTGCCAAGAGTTCCTCATCTTTTCTCTTTGCACTATTTGTCTATAAAGCAACAATGCTAGAAAGTCAGATGATGCCATAACCACTTCTACTTAGCAAAGGGCCAAAAGAGAGCTACAAATAGAGGAAAGAGGAAAAAAGAACATCAGATAAACCACAGCATTTTCAAAATCAAGTTCTGGAAGTGATGAAAGACACAAGAAGGCATCTGTGGTGTGGCCCTCCCCCAGACAGTCTTATAACCAAACACTTATGAGAAATTTGGCTGGGGGTGGAGGGGTGGGGGGTGGGGATGGAGGGCAAGAAACACAAGAATTATCTTCTGGAGAGCGATCCCTTTGTAGTATAGGCTTCCCCCGCTAGGTGAGTGTTCGTTCTAGCAACCCAACTGCATCAGTTGTAAGAGGCTACATTGGGCTTCAGCTAATTATTTTTGGAGACTCAATGTCTTAGCATTTATAAGAACAATGTGCAGTGTGACAACGTACCTGCCCAAAACACTGAGTGTTCAGCAGTTTTTGACCAAAAAAACCGGCACCCTCCCTAGTTACCAGATTTCACTCCAGAGACTTTTGTTTCCCCAATGAAAAAAATTCTCAAAGGGAAATGTTTTGCCAGTGTGAAAGAGGTGAAACAAAAAAATGGCAGAAGCACTAAAAGGCATCAAAATTGATGAGTTAGAAACTGTTTGGAGCAGTGGAAAAAGCATCTCAATAGATGTACTGCATCAAATGGAGAGTACTTTGAAGGTAACAAGTTTAAAGACTTATTTTTATTGTTTTTTGAGAGACAGAAAAAAGGGCGAGGGCCCAGAGCAGTCTCCATAGTTGACAGCATTAGTTTTCCATATAGTTTCACTCCACAGGTGGGCATGGGGCAGTTCAGGGCAGACACTGGGCCAGGAACCTCCCACATAGGCCCTGGCAAAAACTGAACTGGGGACACACCCCAGTTCAGCATATGGGTCCACATAGGCCAGAGCCAGGATTCCATCCTCGGGCTCTGGAGCTGCAAAGTGAATGCTTAACCTGCTGAGCCATCCCAGCTTCCCTGAAGGTGACAAGTTTAAACACGTAAGAATACACAATTAAAGAAAATAAATTCTAGGGTTTTTTTGGTCCCCTCTCATATATTTCTTCCTGGTCTCTATTTCTTCATGCCTAGAAATCCTTTATGGATAGGGTGACCAGACGTCCTGCTTTTGGTGGGACAGTCCTGATTTTTAACAATTTTTCCTGCGTCCTGCGGAGTTTTAAAAAAATCCCGATTTTTGGAAAGAATGCACGACAAGCTAGGGAACAGCGGGAGATAGACCAAATTTTTAATCAAGAACCCCCTTCCCCCCGGTCAATGGTGTCCCGCTTTACCAATGTTAAAATCTGGTCACCTTATTTATGGATGTAAAATGGGGAAAATACGACCTACAGATGTTGGCAAGATGAAAGGAAATGTACTTCATAAACACATACCACTTACTCTGTTCCAGGTCCATTCTGTTTTACACATATTAACACATCTAATTCTCCCCAAAAGCCCTCTGAGGTAGGTACTATTATCCTGATTTTACAGATGGGGTAACTGAAACACAGAGAGGGTAACTGAAACACAGAGAGATACCTAAACTTGCTGGACACTACCAGTAAATACTTGGTGGTACCTGGATTCAAATCTAAGCAGGTTGGTCTGAGCCGCCTATGCTGTCTCTCTTGAGATAATTTAATCCCTTATGCAGTACCTGCATTGTGGAGGCCTCCAGGAATGGTTGATAATATCTTACTCATCATGAACCTTATTTTTTTTTTTAAGGTTTATTTCATTGTTTTTGACAGAGAGAGACAGAGACAGAGAGACAGAGAGAAGGAGGAGAGCCCAGAGTAGTCTCCATAGTTGTAAGTCATCAGTTTTTGACATGGTTTCATTCCCACAAGTGGGCAGGGGCTGCATAGGGTGGGAAGCAGCGGGAGGCCTCCCACCTGGGAGGAACGCCCCCGCGAGCTGGGAGCCAAACCAGGGGTCTCCCACATATGGGAAGCATACCCCAGTTCAGCCTATGGGTTCATACAGGCGAGGGCTGGGACTTGCTCTCCGGTCCCCTGGGGCTGCACAGCAAGCGCTTAACCCACTGAGCCATCCTGGCTTCCCCACGATTCTTATTTCTGTTATACAACCCATTTCTAGTCTTCTGAGAAGCTTTCAACTAACAAAAGTCACTTGCTGCCATGCAGTTCACCTGTGCCTCGCCCTCCTGACTTTGAGCTGGTTTTCTACTCTGATGCACTGCCTGCATGACCATGAACAAGTAGCCCAGCCTTCAGTAAGAGTGGCGCCGCCAGGGCATTTACTGATCCAGGGAGTGAAGATGGGCCTGGTCTGGCTGGCACAGAGATCTTTGATAAATGGCTGGGGAATGAGCTGTCCAATGTTAGGCAACGGTGTCATAGAGCAGAGGGCTGGAGAGCCTAGACCTCCTTTGCAAGGATGCCTGTGATGAGCAGATTGGGTGGCTAGCGAATATGCAGTTGCAGTACGGAGACTGGGGGAGATGACCGGGCTTGAACCCAAATCTTAACCAACTATCAGCTCATTTAAAACAAAAGCAAAAACAAAACTTGGAGTTACTGTTCCGAGTCCCACAGCAACTCAATGACCTCTGTTCTTTCTCTACCAAACCGTAAGCGGAAACTAAAGAGACCGCACCTCTCCCCAGGGTAGGTACCGTAAGCCGGTGCTTCAGACATCAGCCTGCTTCACCCTTTTCCCAGGTTCTGAGTTCTCTCACGAGGAAAAGGCCCCGCCCACACTAAACGAGGGCCTCGGGCCTAAGAAAGGGACATATTGTGAGGGTCCCCGCACAGTTTAGGATCAGGAGTAGGGACTAAATTGCTCATTTCCTTTCAGTTCTGGGACAAGATTCGAGCCTGAGAGACAGAGACACTAAACGCAGATACCCGCTGCTAGCCACGCCTTGGCGCCCTCCTCAAGATGGAGAGAGGCGTTTCCCGTGAGACCGCGCGCGCGGGGACTACGACTCCCGGCATGCTCCGAGTCTGCCAACTTAACCCTTCAGGGCCCACGGCCGCCCTGCGCCCCGCCTCCGCCCCTTACCTGGATCCCACAGGGTGAGTTTTGTGGAGCTGGGAAGGGACTCTCCCTTTTATTAAAATCTGAGGGGTGTGTGCGAGTGTGGTGTGTGTGTGTTGTACGCCCGAGAAATTACTTAAATGGGACAATTTGCAATAATGAGATTCAGATGCTTTGTGTGGGTTTTTTTTGCGAATGGGAGACTCAGCATCTACTCTGAACCGCAGGGCCTAAATAGAATTACTTGCCTTCCTCAGAATGTTACCTAAATCCTCTACTTTCCCCCAGAACAAAGGTAGCTGGCAACCCCTCCCCTCTTCCAAGCCCCTGACCTCGACACCCTTCCCCTGGCCCCCAACAAGGTTTGTAACCTGGAGCCTAAGTTTTATTATCTCTCTGGTTGGGGATGGTTGTGAGTACTCATGGAGCCCATAGGACCTCCCACATCCTTTTGGATTGGAGATTTTAGAATTTAGGCCCTTTGTCTCAGAACCTGCCCTTCCACTCAGGTGCCACCATGGAGTCCCTGCAGGTTCAGCAGGCTCCCTACCTTTGTCTGACTTGAAGGACCAGGGCTTATGGAAAAGCATGCCTTACTTGGGAGTATGGGTGGTGGGTGTTAAACTGATGGTTGTCTCCCACCCCCACCTCTAAAACAACAGGGCACAGGAGACAATGGGCCTGGGGGGGGGGGAGGGGAGATGATCGGTCACACTGCTTTTTCTATTACTATCCTTTCTCCATATTGTACACAGTTCCAGTTCTGGGCTGGTAGGGAGGAGGACAGGGACTGTTAAGTTTTGGGGATCGTTAGGCTATAGGGTCAGCTACCCCTGCTCCTTATCCATGGTCAGAGAGGAGTGGAGGGGCTGTTTGTTTTTTTCACCTTTCACTGCTCCCAGACCCTACTATGCCAGATCACAAGGCCCCTCTCCCTGCCTCAGCCTTCAAGAGTTTAAAGCTGCTAGAAAAAGGGGCTCCTGAGTCAGGAGGTTGAGGATCTAGAATGCCTGGGTCCCTTCTTTGCCTCACCCCTATCAGTGTCACTAGTAAGCATCCTTTTCCTCACCCCAGAGGTTGACCCCCTATTCTGCACAGTCTCTGGCTTCCTCCCTGTGTCCCAAAGGGCGTGCATTTGGGACTGGGGTAGGCAGAAGGGAGAAGACCTTGGGGCAGGAATCCTGAACCACAGGAGGCCAGGAGAGTGAGGGCAGCAGGCCAGCATATCTCTCCTCTTTCTCACCCTCCCCACCGCCAACTGGCTCCCTGCCCCTGCCCCCGCCCCTTGACATCCCAGACTCCCTGCCTATTTAAACAGAGATGGGTGCCCCCATCGGCACACTGTGCTTTGGCTACTGGACATCATGCCTCCCAAGAAGGATGTTCCTGTGAAGAAACCAGCAGGGCCCGCTATCTCCAAGCCTGCTCCGAAGCCAATAGCAGGGACCCCTCCAGTCAAGACCAAGGCTGAGTCCACAGCAGCTGTCCCTTCAGCCTCTGAGAAAACCCAGAATCCCCCTATCGATCTCTCCAAAGTGGTGGTGAGTCCCTGAGAAGAAAGAATTTGGAGGGGATGGTACAAGGGTGGGATACAGCCTAGGGGATTAGGAGGCATCTAGAAGGTAGGAATCAGTGAGCAGTGGAATGATATTGGGGATTCTTCTTGGTCTCTCATTTGGAAACATCCAGGCTTGTGACTCCACTATTGTCTTTGTTGTTCTCTCTTCTAATCTATAATACACACACATACTCACACTCACTGATACCGAATAGGGGCCCAGGGCCTGTTGGAGGCAGGGACTGAGATAGGGGAACATCTGGGTTTTGGGTACAGTTTCAAGGTGAAGGGAGGAAGCTGCTGCCTGTGCTTGGTTGACTGTTCAACTCTAAAGGCCACATCTCTGAACCCCATAAGGGGAGGCTGAAGAGGACAGACTTGTTAGACAATCACAGCTGGGGGCCAGGGGTAAATTTAGCCTTTGTTCAGCCCCCAGTTATGTGAGGGATGCAGAGCTCAGGGCAGTGAAGGAAGGGGAACAGGTGGCATGGGATTAACCCTGTTCCCAGGAACACCACCCCCCCCTCACCCCCCCACACACATAATTCCTCTTCTTGGGATTTTCCCAAGGTCCAGAGCTGGGAATGGGACTGAGGTGGGTGGGCTTCCAGCCTGGTCCTTTAGGGCCCCTCCCCAGAACTAGCTGGCAGTTGGTTGGGAGGAGTGCTGGAGAGGGCTGAATGAGCCCTGTCATTCCTCCTCACCTGCTCTTTTCTTCCACAGATCGAGTTCAACAAGGACCAGCTGGAGGGTGAGGAGAAGCTGGTCCCCTGAGCCCACTGTCCAGTCCCATGCCGCTGGTCAGATCCTCTATTTCCCTAACTCCAGTCCCGATCTTGAAACCTCCCACATTAGTCCTCTCTGTTCCCTGTTCTGCCCAGCTCTAATACATAGTTTGTGAAACTCCTTTCTGAGTGGGGGTGATGGGAACCCTGGTCAACACTAACCCCTCTTTATACTTCAGAGTTCAAGGAGGCCTTTGAGCTGTTTGACCGAGTAGGGGATGGCAAGATCCTGTACAGCCAGTGTGGGGATGTGATGAGGGCCCTGGGCCAGAACCCCACCAACGCCGAGGTGCTCAAAGTTCTGGGAAACCCCAAGAGTGATGGTGAGGGGATCCCTGGAACAAAGTGGGGTTTAGTTTGGTTGTAGAACCAAGGAATGTTGGTAGGTGACAAAAGATGCTGGGGTGGGTCTCAGTACTTTAAAAACTGTCAAACCCTGGAGCAGAAAAACATCCTGAATGTTGAACAGGATGAAAGCCTTCATGGTAGGGATGAGAACTAGACCCTTCCTAGGTGATGCCACAGTGACCTCTCCACTCACCTCTCTAACCTGCAGAACTGAAGTCCCGGCGTGTGGACTTCGAGACTTTCCTGCCCATGCTCCAGGCAGTGGCCAAGAACCGGGACCAAGGCACATACGAAGACTACCTGGAGGGGCTTCGGGTGTTTGACAAAGAAGGGAATGGCAAAGTCATGGGAGCAGAGCTCAGACATGTCCTCACCACCCTGGGTGAGGCAGGGACCAGAATCCTATGGAGTGGAGAGAAAAGGGTGAACCAAAAGGAAGGTTGCCAAATAGGCAGAGCCAGGGAGGGATTACTGGCCTGTAGGTCATGAACAGGAGACTGAGAAGGTCAGAGCCGTGGAGGCAGAATCTGAAGGGTTTCCTTCTGCAGAGGAAAAGTGAGGGGGCCAAGGATGCCTCCCAAAGGGCAGAAGAAAGGGAATGAGGTGGGAGACCTGAATTTCTGTTTTGGAAGAGAAATGCTGTGCTCTGTGATATGGTACTTTCTCTCAGCCTACTGGAATTTAGTTTTCTTGCTGTCAAAGCTTTCACCTGGTGCTAATACAGGTAAAATGGAAAGCAAGATGCAGGAACATATCCAAGGCATTACCATTACAAGGGGAGGAGTCCTTTGGGGTTCTGTTATGGGTAGATCTCCAGGGTGGGAGAAGAGGAGATTCCATCCAAAAGAGTGTGGCCTGGTTGGTGAAGGAGGAAAGGCGGAGGTAAAACTCTGTGTCTGGGGTTCAGGAGAGAAGATGACTGAAGAGGAGGTGGAGTCAGTTCTGGCAGGACATGAGGACAGCAATGGCTGCATCAACTATGAAGGTGAGGGGCCAGAGGAGAAGGGACTGGGAAGGAGGGGAGACAAGAGGCTTGCGCTGTGTGGGTGGAGGCACCCTGGAGGCCTGGGTTATCTAGTCAAGGGAATTATATCCCAGGGCCAGCTACTGAAGGCCGTCTTAGTGACCAGACGTACCGCTTTTGGCGGGACAGTCCCGATTTTTAACAGTTTGTCCCGCATCCCGCGGCGTTTTAAAAAAGTCCCGACTTTTGGAAAGAATGCACGACAAGCTAGGGAACGGCGGGAGATAGACCAAGTTTTTAATCAAGAACCCCGCCCCACCCCCCTCAATGGTGTCCCGCTTTACCAATGTTAAAATCTGGTCACCTTACTCTTGCCTCTCTCTGCAGCCTTCCTGAAGCACATCCTAAGCATCTGAGCTCTACAGGTAGGGCCCTCCCACTACGCTTTGAGAGACAAGTCTCCTCTCCTTCCTTCAGCTAAGGTAGACTGTGCGAAAGCGCTGGAGTTGGCAACTTTTCAACTTTTTCCCACAGATTCAGTGGTGGACACTGGGCCTGCCGCAGACGAAAGTACGTTCCTACCACTAGGAGGCCACCTATTGTTTCAAAATAAAGAGACGGTTCCTCCCTTGGCCTCTGACTTGCTTTCTTCAGGGGTGGGGAAGGGAGGGAGGGGTAAAGAAGGGAGGACTCTCCTTTCCCCCGTTCGGTGTCCTCTGGTCTTCCCGCTGCTCGAAAGAGCAGAGTCCTTGCGCGCACCCTAGCTTCTCCTGCTGTTTCCGTGCCCAGTTCTGGAGAAATGAACAGCAGGCGGCCTCGCCCGCCTTGTTGCTAATGGAGCAACTTCATCTGCATAAACCCAAACCAGGAGTCCTATTGGCTGGATAGCTGCGGGTGACGTCATCGGGACGTACTAATCTAGGGTTGGGCCCGGAGTCGGAGCCATTACTGCAAGAAAAGGCCCGGCAGAGCTGAGCAGTCAAGATGGTGGGGCCCAGGGCCTGGGAGGATGAGCGAGAGGCGGGAAGCCGGGGGTGGGGGGCGAGGAGAAGGCAGAGGTAGGGGGCAAGGGAACCTGAGGGCCCGGAAGTTGGAGGTGGGGTTGGAACGTCTGGGATCTCGTCTTGCTGGGAAGCAAGTGCCCTGCATGCGACAGGAGTTTGTGGGACAGGGATAAACGCTTGGGTGTTTGGAGTTCTGATGTTGACCGCTCTCCTCCTCTCTGAGCAGTGTGACTTCACCGAGGACCAGACTTCAGGTAGGTGTCTGACCTTTGCCGAGGTCACGCTTAGGGCGAGGCAACACCCTAGCACTTCTCCCCTAATCCCACCTTGTCATCTCTTCAGCATCCCCGGGGTAATTAGTGCGTCTTGGATTCCATTCTTCCTCCTTCTGGCGCCTCCATTTTCTTTTCTTACTCTTTCTTCCTCCCCTTTCACTCTAGATCTGAGCCCAAAGCACTGGGTGAATTTTAGTTGGTGTGGGTATGTGAAACAACTTGGTCACCTAATGCCTGCTTTGTGTGGAGTTTGGGGAAAGTGTGTGAAGCTGCCTGTGCACCTCTGACCCTTAATCAGCTTCTTCTGCCTCTTGTCTCCTGTGAATTGTTAAGATTGTAAAAAGCAGTGACCTGGTATTTTGTAAAAATAGGGACAGGGGAGTTCTCTGAGGATACTCTTTGTAGCTGTACTCACTGAACAGGAAGGGTGGGAACTGGCAGGCTGTGATGACCCCAGTCCCAGGCTGCTGCTCCCACTTCCTTATAAGGTCAGGACCCAGACAAGGCTGTGGTAAATTCCTGCCTGAGTATTTTAGTGCAGAGAGGCGGGGCAGACTCTGCAGGAAGAAGGGGTGTGTAAATGGATGTTACTACTATGCTTGGGGAGAAAGGCTGTGTTTTTACGTTGGAAACCTGAGTTGGGAGGGATAGACACCGATACCTCTTAGTGGACTTGAGTGTACAGTGGTATAAGTATCTGGTTTCCTTGCAGCATGATCAAAGTTGAATGGGCAACAGAAACATTGAGGGAGGGCTGGAGTCAGCCCCTGAGAACCAAGTGATGTTTATCTGAATCCTCAGAATTCAAGGAGGCTTTCCAGCTGTTTGACCGAACAGGTGATGGCAAGATCCTATACAGCCAGTGTGGGGATGTGATGAGGGCCCTGGGCCAGAACCCCACCAACGCCGAGGTGCTCAAAGTCCTGGGGAACCCCAAGAGTGATGGTGAGGGTCTTCGAAAACAACTCCCTAGTGTGATAGGGGGCCCACAATTCTTCAGCTAAGACCTTCCCTTTATCATCATAGGCCCCAAACTCAAGCAGGTCTTGTCTCAACTAGCAAATTCTATGGATACTTTTTTTTTTTAAGATTTGTCGTTTTTTGTTTTTTGTTAAATTTAATGGGGTGACATTGATTGGTAATAAGATTTGTTTTTGACAGAGAAGGGGGAGGGCCTAGAGTAGTCTCCATAGTTGCACATCATCAGTTTTCGACATGGTTTCTTTCCACACAGGTGGGCAGGGAGCGGGTGGCGCAGGGTGGAACTGGGCTGGGGGCCTCCCGCATGGGAAGCATGCCCCCCTCCCCCCAAGAGCTGGGGCCTGAACTGGGGGCTCCCATATGGGAAGCTTGCCCTGGCAAGAACTGAACTGGGGGGTCGGACCCCGGGGCTACACAGCGAGAACTTAACGTGCTGAGCCATCCCAGCTTCTCCCAAATCCCCTGGATTTCTTCTGCTTTGAGTGGGAGCCTTCTGTTCAGTTGTGATCTCCGTAATCCCCTCAATTCTGAGGACTTGTGTGACTTTCCTTCTGCCTCCTTTATGGCAGAGATGAATGTAAAGGTGTTGGACTTTGAGCACTTCCTGCCCATGCTGCAGACTGTGGCCAAGAACAAGGACCAGGGCACCTATGAGGACTATGTCGAAGGCCTGAGGGTGTTTGACAAGGAAGGGAATGGCACTGTAATGGGTGCTGAGATCCGTCATGTTCTCGTCACACTGGGTAAGGTTCTACCCTTGCTTTTTGAGCTGAGGTGCCACCCTATATCTTACCCGTCACCCTGTTCCCAAAATGCTCTTTTCTTTCCCTCTGCAGGAGAGAAGATGACTGAGGAAGAAGTGGAGATGCTGGTGGCAGGGCATGAGGACAGCAATGGTTGTATCAACTATGAAGGTAAGGGAAGAATTGGGGCTCTCATGGAGGAAGCAGCCATACGGGGCAGGTCACCCACACACCTAGGGCTTTCCCTATCCCTGGACATGGGCTCCAAAAAGTGCCAGGGGGCAGGGGGCAGGGCTCAGCTCAGCCCAGGAGTGGGAAGCCTAAGGGGTATGACAGGAAAGGAAGGGGCAAGGTGATGTGATCAGTGGGGAAGGAATGGGAAGTAAAATAAATGGAATGTCTATGCCCCTACTACCTGACCCCTTCACCCCATGTGTGTGTCTTGTCTTCACCATTAATGTCTCTTCCTTCCTGCAGCGTTTGTGAGGCATATCCTGTCGGGGTGACGGGCCCATGGGGCGGGTACGGCTCCTCCCAGCCTCCCCTTTTTTAGTTGGCCTCCCCAGTGTTTTTCTTCGCAACCTTTGCTCTCTGGCCCCTGCCTTTCCTCTACTACCATTTGACTTCCTCCTGGCATGTTTCTGCATGGAGCTGACTGGGGAGACGGAGAGGTTCCTCAAAGAGGAAGACAACCTGGGGGTGTATTACCTCCTCTCCTAGAATGGGCTTTGAAGTTTTACTTATAGAGCCCTGGGTGCTAGTGTCTGGGAACTCTTACCAGCCCACCCCCATCTTGCTTTAGGGTGATCTTTAGCCCTGGAGCACTGGTGGTTGGCATGGGGGTGGGTTGCTTGCCCCATTGTGCTGCTATAGCTGAACATTCTTCCCCTTCCTTCTGCTGGGCAGCTTGGAGGTATCCTAACCAAAAACTCTGTCTCTGCCAATGGCTGACAGTAGCTGTAGGTGTAGTTGAGAACTTTCCTGCCTTTGCTGTGTTCTTGCTGCTCAGGGTGGGGTGGGGAACTAACAGTTGGTGGGGAACTAACAGTTGGTTGGGAGGGGAGCTGGGGGCCCAGAGAACTGGTCAGACTCAAGGTGGCTCCCCTACAAACTGACCCCAAGGTTGGTTGCTGTGGGCATGTTCCTTCTTATGCCACCTTCAGTCATGTGGTCTCCTGGCCCCTGATGGACCCCTCCCCTTGACCCTACTCCCTGGTTCACCCCCATCTCCTTTCCACAGAGCTCGTCCGCATGGTGCTGAATGGCTGAACATATTCCCAGTGTGCCCAGAGCCCTGTACCTTCCCCTGTGTGAGATTGTGTGCAGCCCTGAAGGCTTCCTAGATTCTCTTTTTTAATTGTTAAATTTTTTGGGGTGACATTGATTCTAGATTCTCTTATCACAGCACTTTTGCCCAGCTTATCTCTCTTGGATGATGTTTGCCATCAGCATTCACCAAATAAACTTGCTCTCTGTGCCCTAAATGTGGTTCTGCTTTTCTTCCTGAGTAGGATGAAGGAGAGGAGAGACAATCCAGGGTCAGTGGACCAGGGGCTGAGGGAAGGGCCTCTAGAACCGACTTTGCTCATTGAAATGTTGACACCATTCATTGATGCTACAAAGGCTACCCCTTTAAAGGTGAGGAAAGCCATAAACCCCCTTTAGGACTAAGGCTGGCCACCCTAGTTCCAACCTACATCCACATCAGGCTGAACCTCCTAGCCCTCCAGCTCTTAAAATGCGGCCCTCACCCTCTCCCAAGCACTGCAGACCTTTTGTGGGAGAGGCCCAGAGAGTGTTTACTGGAGCTAAAGCCAGGCCATATTAGCATTGTCTAAGCATGTCTGTTACTGCAGCAGGGCTAGGTGCCAATAATAACAGAAGTAGGTGAGATGCTGGCCTTCTCCCTGCCAAATAAGGGAAGAAATGAAGCTACTACTTCTGAAAGGATAAATACACAAAATCTCCAGGTTGTGAGGCTGTCCTTCCAAGTCTTAAACAGCTAATTTTAGGGCAGGTGAGAGCCTCTACCCAGCTCCTGCACCAGTGCACAGTCCTGACAGCTGTGCTGCCTTCAGCCTGTTGTGGAGAGGCCAGTGCCCGTGGCTTGCAGAGTGCCTGCCTCTCCAGCCCAAGTGAATGCCCCAGGGAAGGACCCCAGGAATGCTACCCCCAGCCCGATCCCCCTGCCTGACAGCCACAGGTGAGAACACAGAAGGCATCACAAGGTAAAACTGAAAGCAAATTAATTTATAAAAAAAAAAAAAAAAAAATTTACAGAAAACTTGTGAACAGAAGAAGAAAGGTGCCCAGACAAAAAGGGGACATCGGAACAAAGGGACTTGGGGGAGGGAGCAGGGACTGGAGCCTGGAGTCACATTTGCCTCTATGGGAGCTGGTATGGCTGCTGGAATGAGCAAAGCCCAGCTGCAAGCTGGGGTCCGCACTAACCTAGGTTGGGCACTGTTGCCCCACTGCCTCCACATCCCAGGGATTCCCTAGTTAGTAGTCAAGGTTCTGGTCTTGATGGGAAAAGTAAGAGATTGAGGGAGTAATCCACAGAGTGATGAAAAGGAAGTGCTTAAGTGCTTTTTGAAAATTTTAGGGTTTTCAAACTTCCCATCATATAGCTGCCCTCTCGGTGTCTTCTAGGAGCCCACTAGTGAGTCCAGGGAGGAGGAAGAGCCCCGAATGCCATGTCCTTTATTACCACCCATTGGAATCCTCCAAATATATTTCCTCACCAAATACAAAATACGCTGACATCAACTATGCCAGTGGCTTAGAAACACAAAACACATTCGCTGGGGAAGGGGTCATTGGCTGAGCTGGGGTGGCCTAAAGAAGCAATACTGAGGAAGCAGGGAGAGCTTAGTAGGAATAAACGGGGTGGGGTGGCTGAGGGGTTCCGAGTTGACTCACTAACAAGAGGCTGAAGGAGTCAGGTTCTGTACCCTATTAGCTTTCCCCAGAACCTTAATTCTCTTCCTAAACCTGTCACCTCCTTCCAAAAAAATGTATAAGTTGGATTTTTTTTTAGTGGGTGGAGAGAGCTTCAATGTGGCTTTTAAAGTTTCTTTACTTCCTTGAAATGGGCTTAATGGTTTTTATCCATAAAAAATGCTGTTTTGAGGGGTATACCCTTTAGAAGTGGTTAATTAGAACCTTGTATGAACACCTTCCCCTAGCCCTTCCTTTCAAGGGCCACATCCTCATCCTATCCTCTCTCCCAGACATTCGAACTTTTAAAACAAGAAGTCCTTGGATAATCCGATATAAAAAATGCATGCCCCTCACAGGCACGGTGGGGGCTTTAAAGGAGCAGGAGGAGCTTTCCTTACTTAATGATGAACTCTCCAGGCTGGGGAAGGGTCCCAGTAGTAGGGGGAGGGCTGTTCCTGGAACCTTGATCTCCATGGGATGTGAGAGAGAGGGAAGTCTGGTTGGCTCCTCACTGTGGAGGTGGCACAGGGGTGACTGTGCCTGGGCTTGGGGCTGTGGGGTCTGAAGGCAGGGGGGTGCCTGGATCTGTGGAGAAACGGAAGATGAATCAGCTAGGGTGAGCAGGACAGGGTTTCAGACCCAGGTCATGATGGGCAAACAGAACCAGGCATGGCATGCATCGGGTGGGTAGATGAATGAGGTACCCACAACATACAACTTCCTTTCCCTAACACCCTCTCCCACCTCACACTGGGAAAACTGGTAGATACCAAGTTATCCTCCTGCCCCAAGGGAACTCTCATCCGAGCATGATGGGGACAAGCAAAAATCATGTAAACAGGTAGCTGTTTTTCACGTTTACAACTGAGATGTTCTGCCACAGGACTCCTCCATGACCCACCAGTGAAAGGCCCCAACATCCTCCCAGAGGTGGCAGCTGCCAGGCTGGGGAATGATGGAGGATGGCCAGCGAGGCCTACCTCCTGTATTCTAATTTTATCAGAGCCCTCAAAGAGGACCATGAAAGTTCTAATACCTGAGTCCTTTCCCACTTGCCCTCCATCCCTCCATGTGGACCCCTCTCCCTCACCCTTTTCCCCTCCACGACCTTTCTCACCTGGCAGTGGGCTGGCACTGGGCAGGAGGTTGCCCTGAACAGCTGCCACAATGGCAGGGCTCTGGGCTGCGGCGGATCCGAGCCCCGGCCCCAGAGGCAAGGAAGATGGCATGGTGGTGGTCGCCGGCAGGTTAGGATGTAGAGGGTTCACCATGGACACAGGCAGGTTAGGTGGGGGGAGAGTGCCCGGGGCGAACGGGAGATGGTGATGATGCCCATGCAGGTTAGGAGGAGGGGGAAGGTTAATACTGATGGAGTCGGCTAGACTACCAAATGGGATGATGGATGGAGCAGGGGGAGGAGGAGGAGGCAGCATGCCAAAAGGCAAACCCAAAGGAGCATTACCCGCCACGCCTGGGTGCCCGCTGCCTGGCACTGCCCCTGGCATCATAGAGGGAGGAGTTTGTTGGTTGGGAAACGGTGAGGGGCCTGGGAACGAAGAGGAGAGATCATGAAGATTACCGGTATAGGCAGAAAATCTCACTATACAACTCACTTTCTTAGCGAGGATAATCAAGTCACTTGAGAACCACCTTCCTTTCCCCTTTCCTGACACTAGAATTACCGGTAGTGATAAATCCTTGGAACAAAATTCCAAAGATCTGGATGTGGGGAGGGATCCCTGCTGGCTTAGGGATATAATAGGTGGGCCCACCTCTAGAAACAGGCTGATCCTCCTCTCCAGGCCTATCATGTGCCCCTTCGAGGACTGGACTGTGCACCTGGGTCCCTAAGCCAGCAAGAGTTCAGAACCCATCACTTACCATGGGGTCCAGGGGGTGGTACCCCTGGTGGGACTGCCCCAGGCTGGGGGGCTCCAGCTGGTTGCTGCTGCTGTGGCCCTGAAGCCTGCCCAATCTGTTCAGAGGGGCCCAAGCTTCCAGGAGGGGCCCCACTGCCAGCAGGAGCAGGGGCCACAGAGGCTGGAGCCAGAGCCAAGCCATGGACAGTAGGTGGTCCCGCAGCGCCTGCAGGTGGGAGAGGTTGGGAGCCCGGGGGCAGGGCTGGCGGTGGCTGCTGTTGCTGTTGGTGCATCTGCTGGAAGTGCTGCTGCCGGGCCCTCATCTCTGCATACTTCAGCTGCTCCATGTGGAAGGCTTGTCTGTCGGCCAGGAGCTGCTGCCTCTGATATTCCAGCTGCCAATGCCAATGGAGGACTTATTTTTGTTCAGAAGATCTCATAAGCAAACACCTCACCCACTGCTTTGTTTTCTGACAAACCCAGCCTCTCATTCTGGCAGTTCTTCACGTCAAATCTAAATCCCATGCTTGGACACCCTCTGTCCTCTCCTGGTCCTCCTCTCATCTTCTGGCTGCCCTTGTGGCTTCTCACTGCAGTGGAGTTAATCTGGGGCTAGCTCTTGCTCATTTCAGCTCCAAAGCTTTGAACTTATCATTAATTTCATTTGAAAAACCCTTCTAATCCTCTTGTCATGTTCTTATCTTCCTTAAAAATTGGCTAAAAATTCACCATTCTTAGGAAGCCAACCCAGATCAACTTATTAGCCGCTGAGATTTTGGCTCTTACTCTGTTATCACCTTAGGATTTGAAATCTCTGAATTTGTCAGATACTTTAAGCATTAACTGTTTCTGACATCTCCATATTGTATATTTGATGTCTCCAACTAAACTGTAAGTTCTCTGAGATTTATTTTATTGTTTGAGAGGTGAGAGGGTGAGAGAGAGATAAGAGGGGAGGACCCAGAGCAGTCTCCATAGTTGTACATGATTAGTTGTGACATGGTTTCATTCCACACAGGATGATGTGGGCTGCACAGGGAGGGAACTGAACTGGGGGCCTCCCTCATGGGAAGCTAGAACCTTCTCTGCCATCCTGCTAGTTACCAGTTGCGCTGTTCAGCACACGAGTTTTGTAAGGGCTGGGGCCAGTATTCGATCCCTGGACCTCACGGTTGCAAGGCAAGCACTCAACCTGCTGCATCCCCGCCTTCTATTTTTTTTTTACAACTTCTCAAAGTGATCCATACTTGTCCATCCCATCCCCTTTCCAAGCATACCTTCTGGATCCAAAGCCTCTACTATCTTATTATCCCTTAAACCCCTTCAATCACTCAACAAATATTTATTGAGAGTCCACTATAGGCCATGCGCTGTTCAAGAACCTAGAGATGCAGCAATCAAAAAATGACTAGGATCTCTGTCCCGGGTAGGAGCTGACCTCAGTCTCTAGGCTTTACTTGTGGGCCACTTGTCCTTAATTACCTGGGGCTGGATCCTCCTGCCCTGGCCTGCTCCATCTGCTTTGAAGCTCTGTCCATCTCAGGCTCTCTGCTCTGCTGCTCCCTACTTCCCTGCTGCTCCATCCTCAACTGAGGCATAGCTCAGTGTGAAGGTGGGGTCCCTGGACTCTGCTGAACCCCTAGGGCAGCAGGTATGTCCAACCTGTGACCCAGGATGGCTTTAAATGAGGTCCAACACAAATACTTAGAACATGATGAGATTTTTTTGCAACCTTTTTTTTTTTTTTTTTAAAGTTCATCAACTATCATTAGTGTATTTTATGTGTAGCCCAAGACCATTCTTCCAATGTGGCCCAGGGAAGCCAAAAGGTTGGACACCTCTGCCCTAGGGGATGTAACTCACTGCTTCACGTTCCCGGTCCATGATCGTCTCCAGCTCTTCAAAGTGCCGGAGTTTGATCTCCAACTTTTTCATCTGGGTCTCCACCAGTAGGGCCACCAAAGATTTGATCTTCCTCTCCTCAACGGCAGCCAAGTGCTAGGGAAGGAGGGATGGAATGCTGTGTTAGTGGGGGGACCTAGTTGAAGACATTCTAGGGCAGAGAAAGGGAGGATGAAGGCTGGCAGGTTTTAACAAACTATAGAAATGATCCCTGAAAGTATAGTCTTCTGGCAGGTTTTAAGAAAGAACTTGCTATTGTCACAACCCAGAGAATAGCACAGGCTTGATATTTTTAAAAGAACATGAAAAAAAAGAAAGCATGGCAAAGGATAAGACAAGGTCAAACAATCAGAGGGTGAAAAACAGGCCCAATGGTAAAAGTTTAAAAATGCTTAGAGCAGAAATGACCAACTCTCCCTCTCAGGATCAAAGGAAAAAGGAACTGGCCAGCATTATTTAAGGAATGAGCAAGGAAGGATTTCCTCAGATGAAGTGAGATCAGAGAAGAGGACAGCTCCTCCCTGGGGTCTCCTGGGTCTCTGGCCCTCACCTTGGCCTTCACAGCAGCAGCAGCCAGGGCGGCGGCAGCAGCAGTGGAGAGGTTGCCCTCACCGATATCCCGCTCCACCTTGGTCTTCCTTTCCCCCTCTGACTCCACCACTTCCTTCAGCACTTCCTCTTGCCCATCCTTTGGCTCCTTCTCCTTCTCAGGGTCAACTGGGCCAAGAACAGGGTTGTTAGTCCTATTGCCTCCCTTCTTTCTCTTGGACTTTAAGCACCCTGCTTGGAGGCTCACCTATAGGGTCCCCATCACTTTTCTCTGACTCCTCGCTGTCACCTTCTTTGCCTTTCTCTTCATCCTTTTTGGGAGCCTCACTGGTCTTCTCCTTTG
Source organism: Craseonycteris thonglongyai (assembly GCA_004027555.1). Taxonomy (NCBI): domain Eukaryota; kingdom Metazoa; phylum Chordata; class Mammalia; order Chiroptera; family Craseonycteridae; genus Craseonycteris; species Craseonycteris thonglongyai. The sequence goes on along the minus strand of PVKE010001635.1, from coordinate 40,334 downwards.
CTTCTTCCTCTACAGCCCCAACTCCTTCTCGGGGTTCCTGGAGTCCCAGGGAAAGAAAAGCAGAGGTTATGAGGGTGGCTGGTTTCAAACACAAAGGGCCCAAACTAGGAACCAAATTTATACCTCTTACTTGGGAAGTGATCTGCCTCCAGGAGGAGCCCCACCCAAGTCCAGCCCTCACCTGCCTCAGTTGGACTAAGCCAGCTCCCCCATCATCAGTGCAGGCCTGCCCTCCGCCCTCCTAGCCCAGATCAATCCCGCTATACCTTGGGCTCCTTCTTTTCCTCTGTGGCCTGGCCCTCCGCCCGCGCCTCGTCAGTCCCGCTCTCTTCTGGGCCCATGGGAAGAGGAAATGAAAAATGTCTGATAGAGTCTGTCTCTACAACACTTTTCCCATAGCTCCTTCTTCTAGCCAAAATCTTAGTGAGATGACCAATAGGGAGCCATAGTCCCTAAGTTAAAGTCCTAGGGAAAAAAATACCCCACCAATCCCCCAATTCCATCTTGTGCTCTGAGGCCAACCTCAGGCAAAGGTGGCGCAGGGAGGCCAGGTAGCTCTGGTTCTTGGTAGAAGAGGAGAAATCTGGGAACTTGCCAGGCCTTACCAATCCGTTCAGGCTCATCAGAGGTGGTTCCGGCAATGCCACTGCTTTCCAGACCGAAGGCTGGGTCTGCCTTGCCTGTCACTTTGGCTGCTTCTTCCACTTTCCGAACATGGGCCTCCACCAAGGCTGTGGGTACCTCTTCCTTCATTTTGGAGAACTCTTCTGCAAGATCCAGAGAGGATGAGGCTGGGATTGGGGGCAGGTAGGCAATTCTGGCTACCCCAGTGAAAGCCCATCTCTTCATCTAGACCAGCATGGAGCTAGACAGGTGCCTAAGCTGATGCCAGCAGAAGACAAGGTCAGTAGGGTAGCCAAACTTGAGGAGGTTTCAAGGTCTGAGTAACTAGCCCTTCAAATGCAAATTAAGAAGGCCAGGACCCTTCCACATTACCTAGGGCCGACTTTGCAGCAGCAGAGGCGACTCGAGGATCGACGACAGAAGCCAGGAAGGCAACAGTGCTCATAACAGGGTTGCCTGACTGACTGAAGGGGATGGGCTGGTAGGCCAGGGGCCCCAGTGAGGCCTCGGAGTCTTCCAGGTATGGATCTTCAATGGGAAGACGAAGAAAATGCAAGATGCATTCATCCTGTGTACGACTTCCCACGTGCTCTGATACTTTGTTCCAGTCATCTTTGTACATTTCCAGTGCCTGGTAGAGGTGGTGGAGACACAACTTTGCTTACTTAGCCACTTTCCTTGAAGGTCAACTCCCCCTATTCTACTAAGGGTAGCTGGCTTCAAAGGTTTCTGTGTTCTGTTTGGTCCAAGGGGAACTTCCAATTAGCACTAAGAAAGGATATGGAGTTAAGAAAATGGCTCAAATCTGTGTCCAGGGGCTGTTCACTGGTGCAGGTTTGACATGTACTGTACACATTCATGAGTGCATCTGGCACCCTGGCCACTTTCAGAGAACCCCCCTTTCCTTGCCCCAGTTACCTCCAGAAGTAGCAGGGTCTCCTGTTCTGTCCACTCTCGAGTGGCACTGGCTGCAGCTTTGCTCTGTGGCGGAAACAGAAGCAGGTCAGAGAGGAGCCTATGACCTCTAAGGAGTGAAGGTGCTCTAGTCCTGAGTCAGCCCACACCTCCATACCTTGGAGGGGATGTTCTTCTTTGTGTACATGTCTGTGCGCAGCCCAAAGTTCTGCATGTCTGTGGGTTTCTCTTTGCCTTTGTCAGGGAAGTTGAGCATTTGTTGGGAAGCAGAGGTCTGCTATTTGTGGAGGGAAAGAAAGAGGTGAGTACAGGTGACCACCCAGAGCCAGGGGCAGACAGAGAGAAAACAGACAGAAGGAGTTTCCTTCCCAAAGCCAGGGACACCCCTGGGTGGGACTTCTTTCCTCACTGCTGTAGCTCCTCTGCTCTCATGCCTCTTCTTCCCGGGCAGGGGTCCCCCAATAAAGGGGCAAATAAGAAGCCCAGCGGGGTCTACACCCCACCTACCAGCTCTGGCTTGCCCTTAGCGGTCTCTGGCACCAGGTCATCCAGCTCTTTGCCCTTTCGCCCAGCCTTGGTATCAGCGTCAACCTGGCGACCCTGGGGGACAGAGCTTGGCGTCATGGAGGCTGGGCAGGAAATGACCAGTCCAAGGCCCTAGAGGTCTCAAGACCAAATGCTAGGTGGCCCACAAGCTCTGGGGACACACATGCCACTGTTCCATGTTCCCTTAATGATTAATTAGATGTGTAGTTGGCATGATATCCATTTGTATTCACATATATCTTACAGGTTCTCTTAGGAGCTGGACAATTAGATTTAATCCTAGATTTAGTACTCAGTGACCTTGGGCAAGCCACATAATAACCTTTCTCTTAATTTTTGTAATGAAATGGAAGTGATAATAATTATGAGGCAAAAATGAAAAAATGTTGGAAATATGACCAAGTTAAAAAATTTCATGCAACTTAATTTTAAGCCATTTTTCGCTATCTGTTCCATCCCCTACATTAGTTTGTCTGCTCCTTGAGAACAAAGAGCATCTCTTCTCCCTCAGCAAGTCAGCAAAGTCTTAGGGACAGAAGCTAAGTGAGGGTGCTAAACACCCAGGGCTGATTCCTGTCGCCCTTTGCATCCCATGGAAAAGGAAGAAGCCTCAAAACACTCCTGAACCACTACCCTAAAAAAACAGAAAAAGAACAGTCCAAAGAAGCCCAATTTTACCCAACCCCACCCTGTCCCCACAGCCCCTCACCCTACCTGTGGGGTCTTGGGTTGCAGAGGCACTAGCCCTGAGGGTGTGTCCGCCAAGACGTGGAAGTGAGAGGTGGGTGGAGGCCCCATTGGGGTTGGTCGACTCTCAGCATCCACCTGATAGTTAATAAGGCCCCACTGTTCTAGGAAGGCATGGACCCTGTGAGGAGAAAGGCAGAGACAAGGTCACAAGACCACCAGAAAACTGCATGAGGAAGAGAGCTGGGGGCAGAGCTGGGGGCCTAGAGCGACCTCTACCTGGCCCTCTGATCGCTGTTCACTCTATTCTCTGGGAAATCTCATCTCTTCCCACCACATAAATGGTAGTGACACCCAAGTCTACATCCCCAGCTGGAACCTCTCTCTAAATCTATCTATCTACTAAATATCTCTCCCTGGATAGCCAATAAAATTGAACCAGGATCTTTCAACTAAAGACATGCTTTCTCCTTTCTTCCACACTTTAGCAAGTGCTCCTGCCATTCCCTCATGTCACTCACACCCCTAAACCTGGACTTCCTTTCTCTAGAGGTTTTTTTCCCCCTGCTCATTCCCCTATATTCCTTGCTGGCATCTCTGCTACTGCCAAGAGATACCTGTGGGCAGACATCCTGACATACTCCCTTCCTGTCAGCAGGACCCACCTCATGATGGCACAGACATCACCTGCCAGGTTCCTGCGGCAGGCAGTGGACGTGAGATACTCTTGGGGGTTCAGCCGGTAAGTGTCAATCATGAAGTTTCTATAGGCAAGGTAGCTTAGGAGAGAGAAAGGTGAACGGTGAGGTATAAAAATAAGTCTGTTGAGGGCTGAAAGGTAGGAATAAATGATAAAAGAGCTAATGACCCTTCCTGTGTGACAAAGATAGAACAGAGTGAACCATTCAACTTAACAATGTGCTCTAGTATGTGCTAGATGCCAGGGGCTCAAACTTTGCTTACATTTTTCTTCATGGGGTTTTTAGTTAAATGAATTATGTCCTAGGCTGTACTTGGAGATGTTCCATCCAACTTTTAAACAAAGAATCAAAAGGTAAAAAGAAGGAGCCTTTATTTCTAAATGCAGATATTATAAGGAAATTTGTATCCACGCATCCAACTAATCAGCATGACATACTATAAACATTATGTTTTGGGGATGCCAGGATAGCTCAAGAGGTTGAGCGCTTGCCTTGCAACTGCAAGGTCTGAGGATTGAGTCCCAGCCCTGGGCCATGCAAACCCATACACTGAACTGCAGCACAACTAGTAACCACTGGGATGGCAGTGAAGATTCTCATCTCCCATCCGGAAGGCCCCCAGTTCGGTTCCCACACAACGGGGTCCCACATTTACCTGTGTAGAATGAAATAATGTCATAACTAATGATGTACAACTATGGACACTGCTCTGGGCACTACCCTCTTCTCTCTCTCTCTCTCACCTTCCCTCAAACAATAAAATCTTTAAAAATTTTAAAAGATTGTTTTGAAGCTGGAAAGATCTAAGTTCAAATCCCAGTTCTACCATGATGACCTCAAGCAAGTTATTATTATTTTTTAAAGATTTAATATCTGAGAGAGAGAGAGAGAGAGAGAAATGGAGAAGGGGGAGGGCCCAAAGCAATCTCTATACGGTAGTTGTATTTCATTAGTTGTGACATGGTTTCATTCCACACAGGTGGATGTGGGGCCGCACAGGGTGCGAACCAAACTGGGGGCCTCCTGCATGGGAGGCGAGAACCTTCATTGCCATCCTGGTGGTTACCAGTTGTGCTGCAGTTCATCATGTGGGTTTGCACAGCTGGGGTCATGATTCAGTCCCCGGACCTCTTGGTTACAAGGCAAGCACTCAACCTGTTGAGCTATCCCAGCATCCCCAAGTTATTTAAATTTTTAAATCTGTTTCCTCACCTATAAAATGGAGTGTCTGTTGAGAATTAGAAAGGTCTGTGAAGATCTAGTACAGTGCCAGGCATGTTGCAGGAGCTCAAAAATGGTAGCTCTTGTGTAGTATAATGTAAAGGAGGGGCCCCCAACCCCTGGGCAATGGACCAGAACTGGTCCATGGCCTATTAGGAATCAGGCTGTACAGCAGGAGGTGAGCAGCAGGCGAGTAAGTGAGGCTTCATCTGTATTTATGGTGGCTCCCTATTGCTCAAATTACTGTCTGAGCTCCGCACCTCCTGTCAGATCAGCAGAGGCATTAGATTCTCATAGGAGTGGGAACCCTGTTGTGAACTGTGCATGTGAGGGATCTAGGTTGTGCTCCTTATGAGAACCTAATGCCTAATGATCTGAGATGGAGCTGAGGTGGTGATGCTAGTGCTGGGGAGCAGCTGCAAATACAGACATTAGCAGAAAGGTTTGACCGTACAGAAACCATAATAAACCAATTGCTTGCAGACTCATATCAAAACCCAAGCTCAGGGCTCCCAATGATTCTGCATTATGGTGAGTTGTATAACTATTTCATTACATATCACAACATAATAATAAAGTTCACAATAAATGTAATGTGATTGGATCATCCCGATTCCATCCCTTTCCCCCTCCCCCAGTCTGTGGAAAAATTTCTTCCACGAAACCTGTCCCTAGTGCCAAAAAGGTTGGGGACTGCTGGTGTAAAGTTTGAGACCATGAGCCAGACTAAAGGATTCAGATCTGGGCTTTACTGCTTACTAGCTCTGTGACTTTGTAAGCAAATGATTTAATCCCTCTATACTTCAGTTTCCCCATCAGTAAATGAAGATGGTAATTAATAGCTGATGTGAGATTAAGCTAATCAATGTATGCAGGATAACACAGCATAGTGCCTGGGAGATAAAACTCTCAATATAGAAATCTCATTATTTACTATTTATATCAAGAGTGTAAAATGTAGAACAGTTCTAGTTCCAACCCTGCCTGTAGATTAATTACATCAAACTCATGTCACCTGGTCACTACTTTCTTTTCCCTTGGAGAGAGCAAGGCTTCTTAACACATACTGCTTTCCCCAGGAAGAGGTGAGAAGCATACCAAGCTATGGGAAAGAAACATGGTGGGAAGGGAAGATGACCCCAGAGAGAAGCTAAGGAACAGGCTGAGAAGCAAGCTCATTGGGTTCTCAGGAAGCCTTGGCTCAGCACTCAGTCTCACCACCTCATCATATTGATCCTGGAGCATCCCTAACCAAAGAATATTGCTAAGTCTTATCCAAAGCCAAGCTGGTTTGGCCTAAAGCAACACCCTAAAGGACATGAAGACTTTTGACCCCTAAGCCTGTATTTTATGTAGACTTGGGTCTTCATAGTTTCTTGTTTTGTTTTTCTGAAGATTTATTTTTACTGTTTCTGGTAGAAACAGAGAGAGACAGGGAGGGCCGAGAGCAGTCTCCATAGTTGTATGTCATCAGTTTTCTTTTCTTTTTTTAATTTATTTTGTTTTTGACTGAGAAAGAGACAGAGACAGAGAGAAAGGGGAGGGCCCAGAGCAGTCTCCATAGTTGAATGTCATCAGTTTTCAACAGTTTCATTCCACACAGGTGGGCAGGGGGCCGTGCAAGGCAGAAACTGGGCAGGAACTGGGCAAGGGCCTCCCACATGGGAGGCACACCCCAATGAGAACCGAACTGGGGGCTACACCCCAGTTCAGCATATGGGTCTGCTCAGGCTGGGGTTGGGATTCAATCCTCACACCTCAGGGTTGCAAAGCAAGTGCTTAACCTGCTGAGCCATCCCAGCATCCCCTGTACATCATCAGTTTTTGACACGGTCTTGTTTCGCACAGGTGGGCGGGGGCTGCGCAGGGCGGGAACCAGGCTGGGGGACTCCCACATGGGAAACACACCCCAGTTCAGCATATGGACCTACATGGGCTGGGGCCAGGATCGGGACTTGATCCTTGGACCCCAGGGCTGCAAGACGAGCCCTTAACCCACTGAGCCATCCCAGTATCCCCAGCTTTCCTGACATTTTGTTTTTCTATCAAAAACTATTCTCAGGAAACAGCCTGATAATATACTCTTACATTTCAGTGAAAGCTAGAAATAACTGCATTTTGGACAATATCAGTAATTATGAATGGAAAGGCTCTGTACCCAGTGAAAAGAAATGGAGGTACTAGAGCAGGTATTTATTTTGTACAGAAGAACATGCTTACTATCACTGCTGGACAAATCCTAGAGAACATGCTACCATGGTCACAGTGCTGGGCTGGGCTGCCTGTGGGCAGAGGTCATGCCTTGGTAAGCCTCACATGGTGCCTGGCTCATGGAAGAAGCTCAAGAAATGTTTGCTAAATTGGATGTTGCTAAATCAAGAAGAGTGAAGGGATCACAGAGACTCATGAGCTGAGATTTCCTTACATTTCTGGAGTCTTGGACTTGTTCTTGCCATTGAAGAACTCAGGGAGGGCCCTCCGCTCAATGGCATGAACACTGCAAGAGAAGACGAAGTGGATTCAGAAGGACCTAGTGGAGAGATGGGCATTCCACAGAGAGGAAAAGGCTAGAGCATGGGGTGGGGGAACAGTTGGGAGACAGCAAGAAGGAATTAGACACGTGGGGAGAACTTCCTACCAGGGCTCCCTTAAAATTGAAGCATACCTCAATCTATCTGGCGAGGAAGAAGTAAGTTATTTAGAGGCAGGAGAAAGAACAACACATTGACCCCAGGAGGCAGGAAGAGAAGGATTCAGTGAAAAGTTGGAGCAAGAATACCTATTATAGTCAAACCAGGCTGCATAGCTGGGGATGATGATGTGGTGGGTCTGTTCAGTTACGTTATCCTCATGCAGGTCTGGGTTCTTGGTCTGCTCCCCCTTGTTCCCGGTACTGTTCTCATCCTCATCCTATGGGTACAGAGGCTTTGGACACTCAGCATTCCCATTTTGCTCCTAGCAACCCCGTTTCTCCCACATCCCAGGAATGCGGGCACTGAAGATGGGTGTGAGAACGAACAGTTATGGGCCCCAGGATTCAAAAAGGGTCAATTTTGAGCAATAGCTAGGATTAGTCTAGGGTGGGAAAAGTCTGGGCAGTACAAAGTCATGGGGAAAAGGAATTTTATAATCACAAATCAGAATCACATAGAGAGGTAGGGCCTCTCTAAACTGGCTCCACCTTGCCCGTGGTCTCCATGCTTTCGTCTTCCTGTTCATCTGAGAGAGAGAGCAAGAAAGAGGCTAGAGCCTCCTCAAGGGCCACGAAGAGCCCTACCTTCTAAAGAGCCCTGCGGGAAGGTGGCAGCTGACCTCCCTTCTTTGGGCTGACTTCCTTGCCCCAAGGCTCCCCCATCTTACCTAAGTCAGTCATGGTGCCTCCTTTGACTGGGGCTGATTCTGAGTCCTTCTTAGTGTTGACTGCCAGGAGAGAGTCTTTTATCAGACAGGTTCTTCCTAAATTAAGCCCTCATCTCTCCACTGTTACCAGTTCTAGAGATCTCACTTTCTCCAAAAAACTTTCTCCATCTAATCACAAAATGCAGTAACTTTCTCCAGTCACAATCACTCTACGGCTTGAAACTCACTTGCCACTTTACCCCCTTCCCAAAACAAAAATTTATTTAACTTTTTTCCTATAAAGAAGCTTATTCTGCTCTATGGACACTCACACATCATCTTGTCTTTAATAATTCTTTATCTCCATCTATACGTCTGTAAGCTCTTAATGTATTGAGACAGACTCAAACCAAATCACTCTGTAGAGAAGTGGTTGGATCTTAAATATTTTTGAAAGCAGAGGCCACTTTCCTCAACTGAATTCATACGTAAAAGCTCAGGAGAAAACACAGAGAGAAGACATGTTCTGATGGATGAGGGGGTGGGAGCTAGAACTCCTCTCTTTCAGTGGCCCTCTTTACCCCATTCCTAAAATACACTCCTGGACATTTGGGGCTAGTCATCAGAATACAGACTGCAAACCAGTATTGGAGAGCAGTGGTCTCCAAAGTGGGGTTCTCACATAGGATGCACAACATGGTCCACTAGAATACAGGCAGAGAATATCAGAAAGTATCTTTATATTTATTCTTTAATCTTATCCTTTACATTTTTCCATTTTTAGATAATGTTTGCATGAGTTTTATAATGTTCCTAAAGGAGTGGTTTAATAGTTCGTGTATATAGTTTTTGCTCAAATACATTTTAATGATGGGGATGCAAAATCAAAAGGAGTTTGGAGACAACTACTGTCAAGTACAAAGCATAGTCCACAACTCAGATATGGATGTGAAGTTAGAGGTGATGAAAAGAAATTCAACAACCAGCTAAAGTGAAGGGAAAGATCCTTTAGACTCGGGAGTTGGGTCTGGGAAATCAGCCCACTCAGGGAGTTTAACAGAATAGGGGCAGGGCAGGGAGTGGGGGGAAGCCCAGGAGCTAGGCCTGGCCCATACCTGTTTTGGGCAACGTCACCTCTTCCACGTTGGGAACTGGTGAAGGCTCATCCATTTCCTTTGTCAGGTCTTCTTGCTCCTCTTCTCTGTGGCCACGCTTGGACTTGGTGTAAGGTGTTGAGGGACTGGGAAGAAAAGAAAGTTAAAGGAAACCCAGATATCTTTGGACAAGGAGTCCCTGGAAGGTGAGGTTCAAAGGAAGAGAAGCAAGAGAAAATCCCAAGGGCAGAGCTGAACAACAACAACAAAAAGAAATCAATCACCTCAAGAGTAATAGGACATGCCCAAAGCTTTTATCTGGAGATGAAGCTCTCTTTGAGTTTACTAGTGGCTGGGACTAGACCTAACAACTGGGCAGCTAAAGAAGACCTCCTCACCCTTCCTCTCAGGACACCAGCAGGACAGGGCCAGGTGGTTATGGGATGGAATTTATTTGTCCTCTGTCTTTCAATATGGTGTGGAGAGAATGGTCAAGGTAGGGACAGGTTAAGGGTTGGCATACCCTTTCTTAGCATTTTTCTTCTTAGCTTCTGGGGTTGGTGAAGGAGAGGGGGAACGCTTCCTCTTCTTATAGTTCCCCCCCTTTTTGTCTCGTCGATCTGAATCTGGGCTGTTTACCTGCAGTTTGGAGAATTGGGACAAATGTCAGCCAATAATCTTCAGTGAAGACTTGTTCTAAAACTTATGCTGGGGAGCCGGGATGGTTCAGTGGGTTAAGCGCTCACTTTGCAGCCCCGGGGACCAAGGATCGAATCCTGGCCCCAGCCCGTACGGACCCATATGCTGAACTGGGGAGTGCCCCCAGTTCGGTTCTCATCGGGGCGAGACCCCGGCCCAGTTCCTGCCCTGTGAAGCCCCACACCCACCTGTGGAATAAAACTATGTGGAAAAACCAATGATGTGCAACTATGGAGACTGTTCTGGGCCCTCCCCTTTCTCTCTATCTCTGTATCTCTCTCTCTCTGTCAAAAACAATAAAAATAAATCTTTTAAAAAAACTTATGCTAAGGGCTCGAGGAAGAAAGAAGAGGAGTTTTCACCTCGTCTGTCAATGTCTTGGCTGAAATCTTCTTTCGGCGGGAGACAGGGTTTTTGTCATCATTTACTTCATAGTCTTCCTCATTCATCCATTCATTGAAGGTGTCTGTGTCCAGGATCCACTTTGCATGAACCTATAAAGTACAAAGGCAGCCTGTCCTGAAGAGAAGCTTGGAAGCCACAGTTCTGTCTTGGAACCCTTAACAGGTATAGAAACCTCTATTTCACCTCCAAAGAGTGACCCTGTCCTGTCAATCGTCTTGGGGCAGAGGGGAACAAGAAAAACTCACCTTCCTAGGTTTCTCAGGAGTTGGAGCATCTTCCACAGATGCTTCAATTTCACTGGCTGGGATCCATGTGTCGTAACTGCCATGGGAAATTCAGCAGAAAGTAGAATCAATGAGATGAAGTTATGAAAAAGGAAAGTGCAAATCTTTTACCTTTTTCATTTACAAAAAGTATTGGGTTGTTAGTTGTTTCTTGGTATGATTGTCCAGTTAATATTAAGATTCTTTTCAACAAAGTAATAAAAACAATTAGAAAATATTTCAAAATAAAATGAAGGATCAACCTAACATAATCACTTGTGACATTCAATATATATTTCTTCCCAGTAGCCTTTTCCTGTGCAATTCTGATTTTACATAATTGCATTGATACTAGTTATTTTACATCCTACTTTTTGCATTTAATATTCATATACAAAATTATCCATGTTATTTCTATAAGTTTGAAGTTGGCATAAGAGCCCAATAAGTATATACAAATTGGCCGAAACATTTTTCATTAGACATTTAGTTTCTAATATTTACTTATCAAAAATTATACTGGGATAACCATTTCAGACATAAATATTAATCCTTTTAGCCTAAGCCTCCCCCAAGACAGGATTCACATAATAGGAGGAAGAACAAATTAATAAACCCAAAAAGAAAAACCAAAATAATAAAAAATTTAAAAAAATAAATAACTCCTTGTGGCTTTGCTAGATGTTCTAAGGCTTCTCAGTCTGGCTCTTATATTTACATCCTCACCTGTCAGGATAGTAGCCCCAGTGCAGAAGAACCTGCTTATCCCTCTTCATGACTGGTCGTACCCATTCCTCTGGGGATAGAGACAGATCAGGGAGAGATATAAGCTAAAGGGGTACCAAAAAAGATAACTGTACACACTCTTGTTGTATGCAGCAGGGGACCCAGAAATAGGAATATAAGGCGATAGAAGGATTCAGGGTTGAAAGGAGAGAGGAGACCAGGCACTGCATAGGATCTGAGCAGTCCTTCACATCCTAATTTGAGCCATTCGCTGCAGTGGCCAGGAAAAGTCAGGTCTCACCTTCTTCCAGGTTCCCTGGGACAGGATACACAACATGAGAGGCACTGTTCTTATCCTCAGTGACTGTTCCCTGGATGGCGTAAGAAGCAGGTAAATATGGTTCACTCTAAATTACTCATGGGTTTAAATAAATCAAAATAAACTTTAACCACAGATCTGCCTTCTCAATTATATTTTGCTCAGAATGATACTGAAGTTAGTTTGCATTCTCTTAAGCACATACCAATTGAATGGCAGAAATAGCTGGGATGTGCTAATAATGAAGGAAAGTCAAAGAATTAAAAATTGCTACAGATAATCCCTGAATAGATCATCTACACATATGAAATGTAAAGTTGACTATGTGTCTAGTAATGACATCTGCTTGTTATTCTAGAGTTCTAAAGAGCAAAGATTTCATTCCTCTGAAATCAGGCAATCCCTAGCTCAGTGCAAGTAAAAGCTTTCACCCCCAGGCCAAGGCAATCTAGGAACAGTGATCCAAACCTCTCAAGAATGGCAAATGGAGGGATGCCTGGAAAGCTCAACAGGTTGAGCACTTGCCTTACAACAGCAAGATCTGGGGATCAGATCCCGGCCTCAGCCCACGCCAACCCATTTGCTGAACTGTGGTGGTGAAGGTTCGTGCCTCCCATGAGGGAGGCCCCCAGTTCAGTTCCCGCCCCACGCAGCCTCACATCCACCTGTGTGGAATGAAATCATGTCACAACTGACGATGTATAACTATGGAGACTGCTCTGGGCCTTCTCCCTTCTCTCCCTCTCTCACACCTCTATTCAAAAACAATAAAATAAATCTTAAAAAAAAAATACTGGGAAATTGGAGGAGCAGACAGAGAAAGTGTAGCTCAAGGCTTCAAGTCTAGTCATTTTTCAAGTAGTTCGAGCCACCTCTGCAGTAGAAAACATGGCACCACATGGCTGCTTATTGAATGAAAAACATCAGGAGAAGAGTTACGGAGTTTCCAAAACTTCTCCTAGCTCACCCACTCACCTGGTGTCTCTTGATAATGTCCTTTAATTTTCCTAGCAGTTTGGGTTCAATTTCTGGGCAAAGAAAAATGTTTGGTCGAGACAGGCAATTATTCTGTGGAGAGAAGAAATAGATGGAATAAGATTATGTGAGAGGGGTGTTTTGGATTCCTACCGAGGGAAGGGAGCTAGATGGGGGAGGTTCTTGACTATTACCTGCACCAAGGATTTCTCAATGGTCATGAACATTTCCACATTGCGGTCCATGCGTGATGGATTCTGGAAGTCGTAACGCCGCCTTGTGAAGAGGTGATAATCTAGTGAGTGGTATAGCTCACTCAGGTCTGGGGATGAGGTTAGGGTATATGATTTTTTTAACATGGGAAATTAGGAGGCAATTGTGCTCAAGATTGGTGCCAAACCAACCATGGGACCAAACCAGTCGCCTGGGACTTAAGAGTTCACTGGTATCAACTCACTTTGTGCTTAGTCGAAAAGGACAAAAAAGGCTTGAATGTTAACCTAAGAATCCCTTTTCCTCCATAACACACACATTGAGCATACACATACTCACTCACTCTTAGACACTTAGTTTGGATCTGACTCTGAGCCATTTTTCTGATCTAGCAAGTCAGGCCTACTGACCTAGCAAAATAAGAGACTCAAGAATGTCTACCTATGCTCTCCCACCCCAGATCAACCCCAAGGAATCTCCTTTAAACCAAGCTTGTCCAACCTGCAGCCCATGGGCCGCTTGTGGCCCAGGACAGCTTTGAATGCAGCTCAACATAAATTCGTAAACTTTCTTAAAGCACTATGAGATTCTTTTGTGATTTTTTTTTTTTTATAGCTCATCAGCTATCATTAGTGTTAGTGTATTTTATGTGCAGTCCAAGACAATTCTTCTTCCAATGTGGCCCAGGGAAGCCAAAGGGCTGGACACCCCTGCTCTAAACTAAGAAGTATAGAGAGAGGGCATCTTACCATCCCTGGTCACTCTTGAATTTGTAGGCAGCTGCAAGTATGTGGCACAGGGAGCCTCCTGCTTTGAAGTCTAGGAAACATTTGATCTATAAAATTGAGACAGGGAAGAAGTATGTGAGAGTTACATCCTAAATTCTCTTATTACTTATCAGTCCTTTCCTTTCACAAACCTTATGCCATATTGTATTATGTGTCCTGGAAGAGGGGAAAGAAAGAAACCAATGTTCACAAAGCTACACCTTGTGCCAAGCACTTACTGGGTTACCTCACTGACCATTATAGAAACCCTACAAGGTATATTAATCCCATCTAAAGATGGAGAAACTGAGACTCAAAAGGTTTAAATGGTTTGCCCAAGATCACAGAGCCAGGATTTGAACACAAACCCATGTAAATCCAATTCTCAAACCCTTTTAATCATGCCATGATAGTTTCATGCACCACCCTCTGACACTCTGAGATAATCTGTTGTACAAAGTACTACTAAGACAAAGGAAATGGTAAGCTGGGGACTAGATGAAGGCAGTAATGACCTGATCAGGGATAGAGATGGTAAAATAATTTATCAACTATCAAAAACTATAAAATTTAGGGGGGTTGGGGGAAGCTGGGATGGCTCAGTGGGTTGAGCGCTCACTTTGCAGCGCCGGGGACCAGGGATTGAGTCCCGGCCCCGGCCCGTGCAGACCCATGTGCTGGGCTGGGGGCTCCCCCAGTTCAGTTCTCTCTCTGTCTTTGTATCTCTCTCTCTCTCTCTGTGTCAAAAATAAATAAATTAATTAAAAAAAAAAAAATTTAGGGGGGAAAAAAACAAAAACCCTCCCTCTCCAGTTTGAGAATTCCCCTCTTGCTTTCATACTCACCGGCAGTTTAGTGAGCGGTGCATTGCTGACATGCTTGCCAAAAACTTCTTCCTGAAATTGCAGCAACTGTACAACCAGGCTAGACAGAGACTTGTTGGTGGGTGGTTCAGCTTGTATATACTGGGGAAACAAGAGGGAAAAAAAATTAAAAGAGAACCCTGATAAATTGTCCACCATTTCCCTTCTTTCTTTCCCAGGAGCTCTGGAAGCATCTGGAGCAGAGAAAACTGTGTCTTCTTTCCCCACATATCTAGTTTCTATAAAGAGAATGGTAGAAGGGAGGTCCTCTACGCTGCTTACCAGCAAGCTACAATTCTGCTGCGCCCAGCCCAGGCTGCCAGTGTTGGGTGCTAGGGACAAGGGTCTTCCTACTCTTCCTCAGCTATACCTTGAAATTAAAGTTGCAGAACCCTAATCTCTAGCCAAAGTACTGAAGGTTGTAAAATTCTGAAGGTTCATTGACAGGCCATGGAAGCAATACCTTTGAGGCTCTAAGCGAGACAACAGGGTATTTCTTGGGGTAACATTGTGGAAGAAGGCCAAGATTTCCTTCTATAATGTGGCTAATAAGAAAAGAGCATGGAAGAGAGGTAGGGCAAACAGACTGTGAGTTTTGACAGGAAGTAAGCTTCTGCTAGGAACAGATCACAAATGTCTTTCCAGGCCCTCCTAGATGGGAAGCACCAGCTACTACCAGCCCAGTGGGAAAGAGCAAGACATCTGTCTTTTCTGAGGAAACCTTATCAGAAACAAGTAATCCTGGACATTCTTAAACATTTCTATATTATGCTACCTAGCATCCTACCCTTGTGTTCTAATTTAAAACTGAGCCAGGAGGCTAACTTTCTTTTTACCTTTTGACCCCTGTTTCCTCAACCTAATCAGAGAAGAGTGCTCCTCTCAGTGAGAGGTGTAAAGAGATCCTCGAAGGAAAATGTAAACTATAAAGAGCTAAGAGTTTGAAAGCTGATCCAGGTCACAGGCTGTCAATCCCCCCAGGGCCACAGACTAAGCCCCTAGACTGCTCTCCCTTCCAAAAGGTCAAAGGCAGAAGCCTGGGAACCAGAGCCTCACACTGGGGGACAAACAAGCCACAGACCCAGCAGCTGTTTGTCAGGATCCTGACACCCAGAGAGACCTCTGAGACCAGGGACAGGCTCCTACCAGGATCATAGGGGCATTCTCCTAAACCATTCATCACACTTCTGACAGGCTGCAAAGCTGGTCAGGAAGAACTGGGGAACGGAAAGGAAGTCAAAAAGGGAGCCCCTCTCAGGAGGTAGTAAATAGGAAGAGAGCGGATCATCTCCAGAGAGAAACCATATGTTTAGATGTTCCTTTCAACAAGCCTAAAGACAAAGACAACGACACCACCAGGAAGAGGTTCTGTAGAAAAGATAGGTAAGGCTTCTTGAGTCCTTTCCTTTGTTCACTACCTCCTTATCTCCAGTTATGATGTGGGGGGCTAGAGACAGATATAGAGTGCCCTAGCCTCTGAACCTCAACCCAAGGCAATTCAAGGCCAGGTGGTGGGGTAACTTCATTGTGAAACTGAGGAATGGTTTAAGAATGGGTTGCTGCCAAGCAACTCCTATATCCTGGCTCCCAAAGAGGTTTTGTTGCCTCTTGGTGAGAGCTGGGGGACGAGTGGTACAGACAGGTGATCTCAGGATGGAGCCTTTTTCAGGCTGAGGGAGCAACCACAGGCCTGCCTGCTCTGGGGCTGTTTACCCTTCTGCTTTCATCACCTCTCTCTGAACGTACACAAAGCACCAGGGAGGCCTCAGCCCTGCTGGTTCCTGGCTCTGTGGGGGGCTCTGGCAGGCACTGTGGCGGGCACGCTGATGGGGGATCGACACCCGGTCCACCCCTGGCCCTCTCTACCGGAAAAGCCCGGAAGGCGATAGCTTAGGGGAAGGTGGGCTGCTGGCACCGGGGCCCGCTGGGGCAGTGGAGAAAAACAAGGGGCAGAGGGCGCAGCAGCGGGGGCGGGGGCAGGGGCGGGGGTGGAATCCGAGGCCGGGGGTGGGGGAGGAGGGAGCGCTAGGAGGCTAGCAGAGGGGCGCGGGCCGGAGGGCGCGCTGGGGGCTGCTCCGGAGGGACCGCGGGCTAAGGGCCGCCAGAGGGTGGGTAGGATCCCGGGGCGCTGCGGGTCTGCGGTCCCTTTGTCCCGCCCCCCGGCCCCCGCGCGGCCGGCCCGCGTACCTTTTTGTAGTTCTTGCCGAGCCAGAGCCGCACGTTGTCGAACTGGGTCACGGTGTCCGCGGCCTCGTAGTACTTCACGTTGGGGCCACCGTCCTTCTTCCGCACCGCCATCTTCTCGGCCTCGGGCCCCGCCGCCGCCGCCGCCGCCGCCGCCGCCGCCGCCGCCGCCCGCCCCACTCAGCTCAGCTCCCGCCTCCTCCGCCTCCTCCTCCGCCCGCCTCCCGCCGCCGCGGCCGCCGCCTCCCGCTGCCTGGGACGGTCCCGGCCCTCGCAGCGCCCCCTGCTGGCCGGCCGGGCGCGGAGGCGGCGCCGTGCAGGGTGCGGGGCCGACCCTGGCGGCCTCCCTGGCGGCGGCGTCCGACAGAACCTTGACGAGATGGCTTCTTCCTGGAGTGGGGGCACCCACTCTCTTGAAACCGCTCCTGACCTAACGCGAAACCTTTCGTCTCTTTTTGCCGCACAGCCTGGGAAGCGGCACCTCGCTATCCTAGCCCAAAGGGGTGCCCGTCGCCTGAGGGCGCCCCTAGGTTCGAGTGGTCGTCACTTTGCACATTCCGCACCCCACGGAGCTCCTGATCTCAAGGACCTCCCCAACCCCTCTTCCCAAGATGTTCCGTCCTTTCATCCGACTCCAGCAGTTTAATCCTTCACCCCTAACTCCTTGTTCCAAAGCTTCTTTTCACTCCTTAACCCAAGGAGCCTCCAAGCCGCCACCTTCGGGACCCAGCCCCTTCCCCCCAACTGCTTCCTCTGCGGGCCTCACCATCGCCTCCTAAATAGCTTTGCGCTCCTTGAAACCCCGAATATTCGCTGGGCATGGGACCCTCTCTTCCTTTGAGTGACGAAGGGAGGTAAGGAGCGCGGGGCTGGGGTTGGGGGGAAGTCACAGGATGTGTGTGAGTGATGTAGATTTGTTGGGGTTCAATTTCCCCGCAATGCCCATCCGTTCTGTAAGTGTGAGGAAGGCCGTAGTTTTGAAAGTCACGGTGGCCGAGTGGTTAAGGCGTTGGACTCGAAATCCAATGGGGTTTCCCCGCACAGGTTCGAATCCTGTTCGTGACGTCGGCTTTTTTTTTCTTTCCTCCCCTTCTTCAGGATGTGTAAAGGGAACTCCCGATTTTCGCACATGACTTTCGTGCACTCCCCTTTCTGTCTCAGAAATAGAAGCTGTAAGGTCTCACTCCGGGTTTTGAGGGGGGAGGGGGGGCTGAAGGAAGCTTAATTATGCACAGCCGTATGGGCTGCTAGGATACAAGGCACTTTGAGAATTCTGTAACTTTAGGTTTGCTAGCAAAGTTTTGACATACATTGTTTCATGCTTTGGGGAGGGAATGCCGAAGGATTTGGTTGAAGAAAGGTTAAGTTTTGTCTGGGAAGGTTAAATGCCTGTTGTGCTGTAAGAGTCAAAACTGGAGTTTCCAGGAAAAGACCTCTGGATTTCATGACCAGAAGTCACATCTATGTAGGTCTGATTACAAATGAAGACCCAGGAAACAGGGCATTCTCTCATTGGGGTTTCCTGGAGGAGGTGCACCTCAGGTACCACAGGGATAGGGAGAGTAGGTAGCTTATGAAACAAATACTGCAGATCGAGCTGGAGATAGTGTGAAAAGATAAGTATTACTTTTTATTGAGTGTTCATTATGTCCCTGGTACTGTTCTCCATGTATTAATCAAACTAGGGAATGAATCCCTTTTCTAACCTGTCACACTGTTGTACTCATTTCTGATTGTGGAGAATATCTAGGACACTTGTGGAAGATGTTCTTTTTGTATTTTATTTCTTGCACAGCAGCATCTTCTCCAAAAAGAATCCCCAAAGCCTAGGGTTCAAGGGTAATTCATGGAGCTTTCACATTATATTTTGGAGTTTCCCGCCTTTGTACCATTGCTCATGCTGTTCTTTCCAAGATCACCCTCACCACCGCCTCCTTCCCTCCCAACCCACCACAATGACTACATCTGCACATCCTTTTACTCCTCCCCTTTGAGGTTCTCGATTACTTCAGCTGGAACCTATCAGGCTACTACCACTGTCCACTAGATTGCATGCGTCATCTTCTTTGACATGCCTCTGCAAAAATTAAGACAAATATTTATTCTACCTCTTAAATATATCTCAGATCTGTCCACTTTTCTCAGGGGTGAGTGCAGGCTGGATCTACCACTTGCTGGAGCCTTTTTTGGGAAACTATGGGTAATTTTGAGTACAGAAGTTAATATAAAGCTGCACTAAGCCTTTCCATAGCTGCTTTTGGTGTTTCATGACCTGGTCTCTTTTCTTTCACTCTTCTATAATCCCTACATTACATCCACTGGCATTCTTTTAGTTCCTAGTGTAGTATTTGTTCATGCTGTTCTCTGCCTGCACTAATTTTTCTCATCCTCACTTTCTACTCAGTCTCCACTTAAATGCTGGTTCTCCTGGGAAGTCTTCTCTAATTAACTGTCGTACACCACATCGCATGCCCTAATCTTACGTGAACTCATTCTTCCCCTGTAGAATGTAAATTCTTGGCACATATAAGCTGCTCAATAAAAAATAATTCTGTTGACCAAATGGATGTTTTTATAGTAGTTATGTGTATGTTTTAATCTTCACTCAGACTAGACTATAACCTTCTTGAGAGTTAGGACTGTGTATTTTGTTTGTTTGTATCTCCTCTACTAGGTCTTACACACAGATGTGATCAAATATGTACTGCAAAAGAACGAATTAGCTCAGTGCTAGCTTCCTACCATCCAATTTTGCTCATGCTCTTAGATTTAAATATCTGGAGAACCAAGACCAATATTGACCAGCAGAGGGCAACCGACAAATATGTTGTGAAGTAAAGAAGGCTCCATAATTTACAAAATGGAGGATCTGGACTGAGAAGGAGAAACAAGCAGAAGTTGTTTGGTACTTGGGAGATCCTACCTTTTGCTTTCAAATGCTTCCCTTCTAATTTTAGGGGATGAGAGGCCTAGGCATTGAAACTTTCATGAACAGCAGATTTCAAATTTTTATCATCCCTACAGCCCACCCTAGTTCCCCAATTCTTTCATCCTTCCCCTTCCATCCCAACAAATCCTTTCTCTTTGTGTTACATGATCAGCTCCCCTCACCCTGCCACCATTCTTACGTATTTATTACATTCTACCCATTGGCATTCTTGAGTTTTTGGTTTAGTGTTTGGCCTTGATCATCTCTGCCCTTAAATTACCTTTTCTGGGAAAGCTGGGATGGCTCAGCGGGTAAAGCGCTCGCTTTGAAGCCCTGAGGACCAAGGATCGAATCCCGGCCCCGGCCTATGCGGACCCACATGCTGAACTGGGGTGTGCCCCCAGTTCAGTTCTTGCCGGGACCTATGCTGGAGGCTCCCGGCCCAGTTCCTGCCCTGTGCAGCCCTGTGCCCGCCTGTGGAGTGAAACTATATGGAAAACCAATGTCAACTATGGAGACTGCTCTGGGCCCTCCCACTTCTCTCTGTCTCTCTCTGCCTCTGTTTC
>PVKE010001635.1:0-20198 GCA_004027555.1 Craseonycteris thonglongyai | reverse complement strand
TTACCTTTTCTGTCTAGGCTTTCAATCCCACTCATTTCAGCCTCCTAGGGAACCCTCCATAACACATTCAAATTCTACTCCACTGAATCAGTCCTATTTCAGAACAAACAAAACTACACCTTCACTTAACACTTCCAAACCATTATTTTTTGAGTAAAATATATATACCCTCTGCCTCCAGCTTCATACTATCTTAATACTCTGTGTAGAGAGTAGAGATGAAACCTTTGCTAAGTTTGAAACCATTGATTTCTTAATGGATTTCAGAGACTGTTTTTCTCTTGTAATACTGTTTCTCCATCTCACTTGTTTTCTCCCTCCTTCTGTGGAATTCTAAAGGTTCTTTTCCTCCCTCCCAAATCAAATCTCAAGCCACTGTTCCAGGCATGGCCTCTTAACCAAATCATGGTCCTACCGGTATATATATCTCCAACTGTCTATGTCTGCATAGACGACCTAATGTCACCTAAAACACAAACAAAACTTCCTTTCCCATAATTCTCAACTTCGTCCATTTATGCTACTACTAGTCTCAGTTTCATCTAGTTTCCAACCATAAGGGGATGCTGGAAGGCTCAGCAGTTGTGTTGCAGTTACAAGGTCTGGAGTTTGATTCCCAGCCCCTACCCATGCAGCCCCATGTGCTGAACTACAGGACAACTGGTAGTCACTGGGATGGCTCAGTGGTGAAGGATCTAGCCTCCCATGCAGGAGGCCCGGGTTTGGTTCTCGTCCTGCGCAGCCTTTCAGCCCCGCATCCACCTGTATGGAATGAAGCCATGTCACAACTAATAATGTGCTGCTGTGGAGACTGCTCTGCTCCTCCCCACCCCCTCTCTCACCTTCTCTCAAAAAAATAAAAATAAAAATCTGACATTTTTTCTCCAATGGCCTTTTAGGTACTCCACACTTAATCTCTAAAACACTTTCATATTATTCCCATCAAGGAACTTCAGTGCTCCATCTGACTAAATACATGCTCCTATTATTAATAAATCCAGCCTAGATCACCCATTTTTTATCCTTAATTCTTCCTGGTAAGATACCCCAATCTAATCAGGCTGGGCATTTCCATGCGAGAGCTTAATTTTTTCTCTCATGAAACTCACTCTCTACCTTATAATCAACAACTAACTAGTTAATGCCATTCTATACTGATCAAAGCTACAAACTCACAGATCTTAATCAGAATTACTTTTATGTGACTAAAAAGCTAATGTGGAGGAATCTAACACACTAGAACCTCATATTATCCTCTTCCAAGTTGTTGGCTTGTTCCAAATGTTAAGAGGCTTGAATATTTGCAGTTTATCCAATAAAGTAAATCATTAGAAGACGAACTGAAATGATCTCAACTGACACTTGTTGCGATCACTCCTGAATGCTGTCATTGTAGAAAACATTTCAATGCCTTCACAGCTAGCTTATGAGCCACATTTGTTTTTAAGATTTATTGATTTTGACAGAGAGAGAGAGAGAGAGAGAGAGAGAGAGAGAGAGAAGGGGGAGGACCCAGAGCAGTCTCCATAAGTTGACATTAGTTTTCCATATAGTTTCACTCCACAGGTGGGCACAGAGCTGCACAGGGCAGGAACTGGGCCGGGAGAGGCCCCGGCAAGAACTGAACTGGGGGCACACCCCAGTTCAGCATATGGGTCCACATGGGCCAGGATTCGATCCTTGGTCCCCTGGGCTTCAAAGTGATCACTTAACTCACTGAACCATCCCAGCTTTCCCTGAGTCACATTTAAATGATCTGTTACTTCAAAATTACTTTAAAAAGCTAGTGCATTGGTGAACTTTATCATTTATCTATTTTTCCAGATTAGTTCTAGATTACTTCTGGAATTTCCCCAGGTCCCATTCTTAGCCTTCTTCCTGTTCTTTAATGTTTACATTAATTCCTAGAATGTCCTGATCACCTCTGAGCAGGTAACTCCCAAATCCACATCTTTAACTCCAATTTCTTGCTTTTAAGCTCCAGACCCACATTTCCATTAATTGGCTAAATACTTGTATGTGGAAGCGCTTCCAGCCCAGTGTTCCTAAAGTGAGCTCATTACTTTACTCCTGAAACCTGCTCATCCTCACCTCCTGTTTCCAGTTAATGACACTGCCTTCTCATTCAGACTAGAAACCTGTCTTTATCTATGACTCAACTTTGATTACGTGCAGTGGTTAAGAGCTCAGGCTCTGGAATGACTTTCTGGATTCAAATCCCAGTTCCAATTGCTGTGTGAATTTTGTCCTTTGTCTGTTTCCCCATATAGAAAAAGAGATAATAGTGCCTTTTTATAAACTTAGGGTAACTAGATGTTTATAGTGCCCGACTCACAGTAAATACTCAATCTTGCTGTTATCCCTTCCTCACAGCCAATATCTGCTCCTGTTCAGGACTCAGTTCCAATGACTACTCTGAGAAGCCTTCCCTTCTTGTGTCCCATGGGTAGGTAGTAGACCCCCTTCTTCATTGTTGTCCCATTGTACTTAGTCCTTATCTACTAGTAACATACTATTCTGTATTTAAGTGCATCTACTAAGCAGCAAATTCCTTTAGATTTCTGTTATTTGTGTATCTCAAATTCCTACTGCATGTCTGGCACATGATAGGTATGCTGTAAATGTTGGCTGACTGAATCGAGGCAGTTACTAAGGCCTGCCAGTTTTTCACCCAGGATATCGCCTGTCCTCGTTCTTGCTCTATTGCAGGCTCTAATCCTCTTGCATGAATTACTGCAAGCTTACTAATGTCACTAGTTTTCACTGTCTTCCCATTGCCACTAGAATCATGAATTGGAAGTCACTCTTCTCAAAAATTCACTTATAAAATTAAAATCCAAACTCCCTGCTATATATTCAAGGCCTTCCAAGAATTGGCCCCAAATTATTTCTAACTTTATCTTCATACTAGTCTTTTCCTTCATGAATATACCCTTCATCTCTACTTATTTTTATTCATGCTGTAATCTTGGCTTAAAACAGAGATTGCAAACTGGTGGACCCTAGATTTTTTTTTTTTGGCCCATAAGCATTTTCTCTTTTTGAGCCAACGCTTAAAAGTTGTGATTTAGCATAAACAGGATGCCCAAAGGCTCTTAAAAAATAAGATTAGGCAATACTGGGTCTGTTCTTTGATAGAAACAACTAACTGGAGCTTTACTGTCAACCAGCTGCCTGCCCCCTTCTTTCAGGGCATGTATTCGTCACCTAGCCAGCTTTAGAAAAAAAACCTCTCTACCATACAACTGCACAATGAAAAGATCAGGCTAATGGTGGGACACCTGAGTCTATTTCCTGGTGTTAAACAGAACATAAATAATACCTCTCCTATGTCTTCTATCCCCAGAACTGTTAAACTTGAATCTCAGACTGTAGATCTAATTGTTTAATAAAAATAGGACCTAGAGGAACAACTTAAAGGACACTATGAAGAAGCAGTCAGTCAAATCCAAAAAGACCACTCTCCAGGACAACTGGCCCAATCTCTTCAACAAATCAGTGTTACAAAAAAAAAAAAAAAGGTTGTTCCAGGAATCTAGATTAAGAGAGAAAGAGTTAAGGCACATAAGCTAGTATGTAATGCATAGTCCCTGGAATGGATTCAGGGTTGGACAAAAATTAGCTCTAAAAGTACTTTGGGGAAATGTGAATATAGGTTTGTATTAGATTAAGGATATAGTATTATTAATTTTAAGTGCTGCTTATTTTGGCAATATATAAAATGTTCTGATTTTTCAAATCTATACACTAACGTAAGAAAACAACCAAGTTTCTGCCTTTCCCTACCCATTCTCCTGACCTTAAAAGTCTAGAATGGGGAGAATGCCAGGATAGTTCAGCGGGTTGAGTGTTTGCCTTGCAATCACGAAGTCTGGGGATCAAGTCCTAGCCCTGGCCCATGCAAACCCATGTGCTGAGCCTCAGCATAACTGGTAATCACCCAGTTCTACAGTGAAGGCTCTCACCTCCCATGCAGGAGGCCCCCAGTTCCGTTCCCACTCCTGCAGCTCCACATCCACCTGTGTGGAATGAAACTATTACAACTGATGGTATATGGTTGAGACTGGGCCCTCCCCCCCTTCTTTCTCTCTCACCTTCTCTCAAAACAATAAATGAATCTTTAAAAAAAAAAAAAGGCTCTAGAATGGGGATGCTGGAATAGCTCAACAGGTTGAGTGCTTGCCTTATAACTGCGAGGTCCTAGGATCAAATCCTGGCCCTGGCCTGTGTAAACTCATATACTGAACTGTGGCACAACTGGTAACCACTGAGATGGCAACAAAGGTTCTTGCCTCCCATGTGGGAGGCCCCAGTTCAATTCTCACTCGATGTGGCCCCACGTCCACCTGTATGCAATGAAACTATGTCACAACTAATGATGTACAACTATGGAGATGGCTCTGGGCCCTTCCCCCTTCTATCTCACCTTCTCTGAAAACAAAATAAATCTTAAAAAAAAAAAGTCTAGAATGGGTTGGCGAACTTTCAGGAAAAGACCAAGCAGCAAATATTTTAGGCTTTTGGGGCCATGGTTGTCAACTACTCATCTCTGCAGTTGTAATCTAAAAGCAGGCACAGACAACATATCTATGTTCCAATACAACTTTTTAACAAAAGTAGACAGCAGGATACAAGCTATAGTTTGCCAACTTCTGACCTAGAACAAATACTTCTGAAAGTCTTTTCCTGCTACTCAACAAAATCAGTAGCTTTATCTTACCCCTGCTTATATATTGCTTGTAAATCCACTTAACATATTATGTCCTGTATATACTCATCTCCACTAGGGAGTATGTCTTTAAAGGTAGGTGCCATTTTATTTTTATTTATTTATTTATTTATTTATTTTGGACAGAAAGAGCGAGAGAGAGAGATACAGAGAGAGAACTGAACTGGGGGAACTCCCAGTTCAGCATATGGTTCCACACGGGCCGGGGCCGGGATTCGATCCCTGATCCCCGGTGCTGCAAAGTGAGCACTTAACCCACTGAGCCATCCCGGCTTCCCCTATAGGTGCCATTTTGATACACGAACTTCCCCTACCCTAGTGAGTTCCTTGCAGAATATTCAATGAATATTGTTTCTAAAAACCAAATCTACCCTAAAAGGTTTGGTACCACTCATAACATTCAAAAGAATGAGCAGCAGATTCTGAAAGTAAGTTTGAATGAAATTCAGGGGGAAAGTACTACTGGTATCACTAGAGTACATATATAGCCTCCTATGCTCTATAATGTGTTATTATTATTATTATTTTTAAGATTTATTTTATTGATTTTTGACAGAGAGAAACAGAGACAGAGAGAAACAGAGAGAAGGGGGAGGGCCCAGAGCAGTCTCCATAGTTGACATTGGTTTTCCATATAGTTTCACTCTACAGGCAGGCACAGGGCTGCGCAGGGCAGGAACTGGGCCGGGAGCCTCCCACATAGGTCCCGGCAAGAACTGAACTGGGGGCACACCCCAGTTCAGCATGTGGGTCCTGCCTGGGCCGGCGCCGGGATTTGATCCTCGGGGATTCAAAGCAAGCGCTTTACCTGCTGAGCCATTCCAGCTTTCCCTTTTATTATTTTATAATCAGACCTTGTGTGTATGAAAGTGTAGTAGACTCAGTTGGTATAAGAATGCCCTTATGCCCTCTTTTTTTAACCCTGCTAGAGTATCTGAAGTACTATTAGATTTATATTAGGTACATGATAAATGCTCAACAAATTTGCAATATAGTTTTGGGGGAAAAGAGTGTTTTCTTTTTTCACATGACAGGGAGAAGGTGGCAGCAAATGAGGGTTTATCAAGATTTTACAACCATAGCAGGAAGCCAAGTTCCTTTCCTCACATTTGTTGGTTAGGAGACATTGAGGGCAGGTAGAGGCTTCCTGGCCTGCGATGGAATCTAATTCCAAAGCAAAGGCGGGACAGGGGAGAAAGATGCATGCATGTCTTCTGTGGAATGTGTCCCAGAACCCCAGGAGCACTAGGCAAGATGTGGAATTTGGGGTAAAAGCAGAACACAATTAAGATCACTGGAAAGTATTAACCCCTACAGACAAGGAGATAGGACAGAAAGATTTAGGAGGGCACACAGAACAAAGATGTAAGGTGACCACTACTCCCAGACAGACATCTTTTTAAAACAAGTTAGTTTTAAGACAAGGGTAGGTTACAAAGCAAAGACAAAGGGGACTGAAGGTGAGAAAAAGGCCAAAGCAGAGAAGAGAAACCTTCATAAGAAGAGGAGTGATATTGAATTAAGAATTTAGAGTTGAATGAAAGATTTATTAGTGCAGTCAACACCATGGAACAGCATATGTAACAACCAGCAACCTGCAAAGACACTAGTGCAAAAGGTAGGGAAGCCTGAACTGAGCTTCCTGGCTCCATCTGAGGTTGACGATGGGAGGGTCTGGGCCTTCATAAGGCAGGCAGGGGCAGTGGGGGTGGAAGAATGTAGTAACTAGGTATAGCAGCGTTTTCAAATTCCTGAGCACGGTGTCCTGGAGCTAGAACATATGACTGTTCCTTACTCCTTTCAAGCTGTATCCCTCCACTCCAATCCCAGTGAAGCCATGACCCAACTACTCAGACCTATAGTAAGCTGGCCTGGAATAAAACTCCAAAAAGAGAAGCTGTTATATGGCCATCTCCAACCCCACTTCCACCTGCATATTAAAATAATCATATCCACTATCCCTCCTTTTCTGTTACTCTGCCAGTCACCCTAGGAGTCAAGGAATGCTCAGGGTAGCTTGAAATGGAGCTGGAGTTCTTATGGAGCATGGTATTCAAAGACACAATTTCTATCTCACCTGGCCTGGTGAAGCTTAGAACCCAGCTATATATATCTCCAAGGAAATGGGATGAGGGGATTTCTTTAAAACTGATACTCTAAAACCAGAGCTTTACAATGAGACGTTGAAAGGGCCAGGAGCAAAGTTCTCTAGAGGGCGCAGTCCTCAATGCTGGACGGTCACATCCATCACTGGAATAGAGGAAGCGCCTCACCTCAGATGGGTTATGGAGGGTTGGGGCATACACTATAAGTTCAGCCAAGGACTCCCTTGGCCCTTCCTATATTAAAGCCAAAGGTTGTGCTGAAAGGAAAAATATAAAACAGCCCCCACCCCTGTCCCACCCTATCTAGAATCCCCACCATAGAAACAGCAAAGGAAAAGTTTTGTTAATTTTTTTTCTTTTTCCTTTCTTTAAAAAAAAAAGTAAATAAATTAAACTGCCAACAATATGGCTGGGCTGGAAAAGTGGGACAGCCATAACAAGGCCATTCTAAAAAAAAAGTGAGAGTAAAATATAAACAATGGCCAAAGAAAATTATTATAATACAGTAGACTCTCTGTTAACCAGAACTCTAGCAACTGGCATTCTCAAGCAACCAGCAAAAAAAGCCAAAGAACTACATTTATCTGGCAGGGGTGCTGGCTAACTGGAAGTCTACCATATGTTACAATCACAGAGCTGGAGAGGGGTCTATGGAATTATTAGGCCTGTGCCACAGGCAGTGCCTTCAACAAAAGCTGGAGAGCTGCTTCTTGCTGACCTTGTTCATCCCAACAGACTTACCCCCTGCCATTCCCTAATTAAGAGAAAGTATAGGAAAGAAAAGCTCATCTGGAAATTTTCAGCATCCCAACCTGCACACCTGTACACCAATAGGAGCCCGCACCTTTAAGCGGGGCTAAACAAGGTATTGCTTGGCACAGAGGTCCAGTCTTCCCCTCACGGTCATCAGTGATGGCCCGTTACTGGCCTCATTATTTATTTCTAGGGGTTTGATTCCACCCTTACCATTTCTTCAGGATATCTGCTCCCCAGAGCTATCCTTTAAAGGATGCTTAGTCAACAGGCCTGCCTGCTCAGGTTCCCTGGTTTTGGAGGAGGAGAACAATTAGATTCCTTACTCCACCCTGATCCTTAGAGAAAATGATTATCTTTGTGCTTGCTGAAAATATCTAGAACCAGGGACCCTAGGCGGGGAAATAGACATAGAGGTGGGGACTTTGCCAGCCAGAGTGGAAATTTACAGGCATTCTAGGGGAAGAAATTGGGCAAAAGGAAGGAATCTAGGTTTCCCACCTGAAAGGCTGAGCAAAGTGTTTCAAGGCCCTTCAGTGCCAGAAGAGCAAGGATATGATATGTGGCTCAAGTGTAAACCACAGTATTAAGGGAAGTGGGGAGGACTCGGGGCCCAGCTACTGGAGCGATGAGATTTTGATTCCCATGTCTTCCTGACAGCTTGCCCAGGGATCTATATCTCTTCCACGCCATGCGCAAATATCATAACAAGCCCTGGCTCCTGCACCATGTCGTCACCCATGTGCTGATTCTCACAGGCCATCACGACAACAGCCTGCTTGCCAGGGATGCGCTTGGCCACGTAGTTCTCATAGTACCGCCGATTCATCTGTCTTGTCTCTAGTGTAGCCAGACCCTGAGGCCAGCTCCGCTCGTGGGCATTTTCGATCAGCTCGTTGACAATAGAAGCAGGACAGCCACTCTCCACCAGGGAGCGCTTGATTACAGCCTGGAGTACAGCATCTGGGGTGGAGATCATCCCTCCCCAGCGGGTCACTCTTGCTGGCTGCAGGGAATTCACCCACCTGTGTAGAGGGGGTTGGAGGTAGTCATTCCAGCTCATCCCCTTTCTCTGCATGGCTTCTTCGCCTAATAGGAACAACCACCCACTCTACACCGAGCTTAACCCTAGCCTTCCCTTACCCCTTTCCTGCCCCACCCTTCCTTCCATCATTTGTTTGGAAACTCCTTATCTTTCCCTAGCTGGTCCCATCTGAGTCACCACCACATGTTACTCATCAGATTAAACTCCACAAGTATCGGGTCCCTGTTACCTGTTATTTTTCTTAAAAATCCCAATACTTAGCACATACAGTGCCTGGCACATACTAAGTGCTCAACAAATATTTATTGAATGAAGCAACTATTCCTCTATACTGTATCCCATGTGGCACTATTTGCACTATATATATTGATTCACCCCTAACAGTTTAGTCTATGAGATGTATAAGACCCCAGAATTGAAAGTGATCTTAGACCTCGCTTATTCATTGCATTTTTAGATCACTTTCCTGGATTTGCACTCTTCTCTAGATTGTAAGCTACCTGAAGATAGGGATGGTATCTTCTGTTTATTTTTGGCCCTCTCAGCACTCCATAGCCTTTAATACAGGGCTTTATACATGTGGATACTCACCTAATTCTAGACGAAGTAGATCCTTGGGTGAGCTTTCCCTCCCATACACCCAAAAGAATAAGAGATTTTATTTTATACTAGGGCTGAAGATTATCCTCTTCTCTGCCAATGCCCTCCATCCCAACATCTGAAAAGTGGTGGCCCCAGCCCTTCTATTACCCTCCTTCCTCCTTTCAGTGCTCAGTGCCAGGACATGGAGAAATTCCACATCCTGAGTGACACTCACTCTAGGATCTCATTGTATTCAATTGTCTCCTCCAGGTTCTGAAGGTTGGGGTTGACACTGCGGATTGCACGCATATATGCCTTCAGCAGCTGGATGTCTCGCTTCTGTTGGAGGGAAAGAGAACCAGGGTTGATGGTTAAGGTGGGTATCAGATGACAAGACAAAAGTTTATCTGAGAATGAGAGCAACTGAGAGACTAGAGGAACAACCAGACTATAAGCCTCATGAAGACGGGAATAAGATTGTTTCATTCATAGCTATATCCACAGTGCTTAGCAAAGTGCCTTCATAAAGAAGGCATTTGATAAATGTTCAGTGAGTGAATGACATTGAGGAGATAAAGGGGATGGAGAAGAGCTCCAATCTCATTCCTTACTAAACCACAGGCAGAGCTTCTACTCAGCCAGGTGCACAGGCACAGATCTGCATGGTGCTGATCACTAGCAGGCACATGGTTATTTGCATATTGGGGACATATTTTTCCCCCATGTTCATTAGGTCCTACCTGCTCTGCTAGCTGGTGTTTGTGTTCAGCTGAGGTCTTCTCCAGCTCTGCGATGCGTGTCTGCTGCTGTTGTACCACTGAGCGTAGGTGCTTAATGCAGTTGTGGTTTGGCAGCTCATCTTTGGGCATCTCCAGGCTGCCACCCAGAGTGGGAAAAGGGAACACGGGCATTCACACATTGTGGGCAACAGCATAAACTTGCTGAGAGGGCTTTCTCCAACCCCCAATTTCTAATATTCATTTCTAACTTCAGGCTTCCCTCATTTATTCTCTTGGCTTCCTCCTCCCCGTCACCCGTTTGCTATTTATCTGGGCTTCTTTCCCTAAGATTGTGTTTTTTCTACCAATGGCTCTCCTTTCCTCCTGCAGATTCTTCCTGTGCACTCATTCTTCTAAAAAGCCCTAGATTCATATCCCTAGCTATCAGCATTTAATCAAATATTGCACACCCCAAAGGAAGAAAAAATAGGGCAAGAAGAAATATGAGAAGGTTAGAAATTAGAGCAGTCAGTCTGACAAAGAGAAAGTAATACTGGACCAAAAGGGAAGAATAAATCAGTCTTGAGTGTTATCATGCAGATTGATGAATGGCTGTCTTCCTTCCTATTAAATATTCAAGCAAGAGCAAAAATACCAAAGTTGGAAAAGTGAGATCTTAGGGCTGAAAGCCAAGGAGGCCAAGAACACTCCTTACCTATAGGTATAGGAGACCTGTGATCCAGAGACAAGAGTATAAATGGGAAAGCCCTTATGCATGTGGGGCAGAAGAAGGGAAGGAAATCTCACCCACAGCCCTGCTCACAGGTCACAGGCCGTTTTGGGTTGTGCTCACAGTCACTAAGGTGAGACATGAGGTTGTCAAGCCGGACAATAGCACTGCAGCCAAATACAGCGTTGTCACAAGCAATCTGCAGCTTCGACAACATATTCCGCATGATCCGAGGTACTGGGCGCAGGTGGGCGACCGTCACAACGCTACGGTCCACTGGACACGTCTGCTGCTGAGAGAACCACTGAGTGATGCAGGCATTGCAGAAAGCATGCTCACAATGAGGTGCCTAAGGAGAGAGCAGGGCAAAAGGGTAGAGAGTTAGCAGGAGCTAAGAGCCTGGATACGATAACTCAAAGCCAATCAAGTCTTACAGCAGCTTCTAGGACCAGAGGTCCCTGGGGTCACAGCAAAGTATAGCTGCACTATGCTGGAAGAGGACAGGCTTCAGATAAGTTTCCTGTGCTCAAGATTCCAAATGGATTGTGACATGAGACAAGTAAAAAGTTATATAACAATATAAGATATAAATAATGTTCCAGGACAATAGATGACTTAAAGCAGTCAATCATTAATTACCAACTGGTTTGCACACACAATAATTACCAAAAAAATCCAGAGGAGGGTGAGATCTTTCCAAGCTAGGTCAATCAGGGCAGGTATTTATGGAGAAGACAGAATTCAATATCGGTCTTAAAGGATAAGGGGGGAGGGCAGAGATTTACTAGCAAAAGTTCAATGTTAGAAGGATGTTGGGATAGCTCAGCTATTGAGCACTTGCCTTGCAATCTCAAGGTCTAGGATTCAATTTCCAGCCCCTGTGCAAACCCATATGCTGAACTGTGGCCCCACTGGTAACCACCAGGATGGCTCCATGGTGAAGGTTCTCACCTCCGATGCAGGAGGCCCCCAGTTCAGTTCCCCCCCGCCCCACACACACACAGCCCCACATCCACCTGTACAGAATGAAACCATGTCACAACTAATGACAGACAACTATGGAGACTGCTCTAAGCCCTCCCCATTTCTCTCTCAAAACAATAAATCTTTTTTAAAAAGTTCAATGTAAGGAAGCAAAACATAACAGAAAAGCCCAGAACTCCTGGTGAGAAATTAAGAGTCCTTTCTGTGTGAGTCCAAGTTCTTATTGTATGAAGGCTGCTTTGCCCTGTGTTCCAATGGCCAGGCCTACCCTCCAAAAGCAGGGCTGGTTTTTCATAGAATCACAGTCTTTTCAGTTTCATAAAGATCATTTTCAGCCTACTTCCTTGATAACTCAGATAACCTCTTAAATTAATCCCTCTAAGTGAGAGGATTCCTGACTTCTGTAGAGGCACTATCTGGCCTCTAGCATAGGACAAACACAATAAGCACTTAGTAAATGTTGATGAATTAATGAATGGAGTACCTAGTAAATGTTGAAGAATTAATGAATGGAGTGACTACTATATCCCAAACACTTTTCTAGGTGTGTCCTTAAGATGCTCACAGAAACCCAAAACTGAAACATAGAAGGCTCTGTAAGAAGTCATTCTCAATATCATTAATCCAGTTGTCAGATTTTTATTTTTCAAAGACAGTTGCTTCTTTCCAAAGTCATACAAATCCTATCTCCAAAAAATCTTAAATTAGTCTATTTTTCCCCATCTCTATAGCCACTAACCCAGTTCAAGCAATATCTCTCATTGATATTACTAAATATGTCTTCTAAGTGGTCTCCTGACTTCTATCTTGCCCTTTTATTTAATCCATTCTACATTCAGCAGCCAGAGTGATCATTTAAAAATACAGATTGCTTAAAACTTTACAGTGTCTCCCCATTATACTTAAAATAAATTGATAAGATGCCAGGATAGCTCAATAGGTTGAGAGCTTGCCTTGCAACCACAAGGTCTGGGGATCGAATCTTAGCCCCAGCCCATGCAAACCCATATGCTGAACTGGGGTATGCCTCCCATGTGGAAGGCCCCCAGTTCAGTTCCTGCCCTGCGCGGCTCCACATCCACCTGTGTGGAGTGAAACTATGTTGAAACTGATGATGTATGGCTGTGGAGACTGCTCTGGGCCTTCCCCCTTCTCTCTGTCTCTTTCTCTCAAACAAAAATAAATCTTTAAATAAATAAACATTTAAATATATAGATAAATATGTCAAACAAACAAACTGAAACACCTACTCAGGACCTATAACATTCTGCTTGATCTGGCCCAGTGCCTCTGCCCTCTCCTCAATACACATCACACTCCCAGCAATGTGTTTAGACCATTTTCTTTCTGTTCCTTGTCCACACACAGCTCATTCCTGCTTTAGTACCTTTGCTTTTGCTGTTCTTCTTTGCATGAAATACTCTTCCTCTAAATTTTATCATGAATGGTCCCTTATTGTTCAACTCTCAGCTCAACTGTCACCTCTTTTGTGACCACTCCTATAGAAGTAGACAGAATGTACTACCTTTCATGTAAGAAAGGTGGGCAATGGGGAAGCCAGGATGGCGCAGCAGGTTGAGCACTCACATTGCAGCCCTGGGGTCTGAGGATTGAGTCCTGGTCCTGGCCCGTGCAGCCCCATATGCTGAACTGGAGTTCCCACCCCAGTTCAGTTCTTGCCAGGGCAAGCTTCCCATGTGGGAGGCCTCAGGTTGGGCTCCCACCCGGGGTGTGCCTCTCATGTGGGAGGCCCCCAGCTTGCAGGGTAGCAGGGGCACCTCCCATGTAGGAGGCCCCCTGCCCATTCTTGCCCAGAGCAGCCCCATGCCCACCAGTGGAATGAAACTATGCCAAAAAACTAATGACGTGCAACTATGGAGACTGTTCTGGGCCCTCCCCCTTCTCTGTATCTTTCTCTGTCTCTTTCTCTCTCTTTCAAAAACAATAAAATAAATCTTTTAAAAAACGGTGGGCAGGGGAAGCCAGGATGGCTCAGTGGATTAAGCGCTCACTTTGCAGCCCCGGGGACCGCGGACTGAATCCTGGCCCCAGCCCGTGTGGACCCATATGCTGAACTGGGGAGTGCCCCCAGTTCGGTTCTCACCGGGGTGAGACCCCGGCCCAGTTCCTGTCCTATGCAACCCGGCACCCACCTGTGAAATGAAACTATGTGGAAAAACCAATGATGTGCAACTATGGAGACTGTTCTGGGCCCTCCCCCTTTTCTCTGTCTCTGTATCTCTCTCTGTCAAAAACAATAAAAACAAATCTTAAAAAAAAAAATGGTGGGCCAATGTATATAATATATATTCATATTTTCCTGTATCTGCCCAGACATATTGGAAGGATGCCAAATAAATGAATAGTTATCTATGGGGGGACTAGGTAGACTGGGACAAGGATGGAAGAGTTTTCACCATATACCTTTTTATACTGTTTTGATTATGGAATCATATGCACTTATTACCTATGCAAAAAATGAATACAATGTAGGGAAATCAGCATTCCTAACGGGCCTTTTACTCTTGGAAATGCAGCTGGTAACCTGGCATCTTGAGGTCTGCCTGGTCTGCTCCTCAAAGGTAAACCCTAGGGGGGTGGGTTCTGACAGAAATAGCCAAATGCCTATGACCTTTCTACATGTCACTCACCTCAAATGATAGATCCAGAAAACAGACAAGGCCCTGCCAGGGTGGGGAGGGAACTGATTAACCCTGTGACCTCTTGACACCACCAGTATAGCTTGCTCCACACCCAGCCAATCTGCTTCCAATGGCAGTAGGCTGCTGCTACTGGATTATGCGCTGATTTTCATTCAACTCAGGCATCTGTGCTCCTTTGGGTGGTTAAAAACTGGAGGGTAAACATAAACTCAAAGGATCAAGGGTAGTTGGGATGTACTGAGTTGTATAAGCAGTGAGTGGGGGAAGGGCCATGAGACTTCTTGACTAGAGTCCTAATTTGGGAAATGGCAGTATCTCTAGCTAGCTAAGTGTGGCAGAAGATTAATTGATATTTACATAGTGCAGGCAATAAGGATCATGCAGGATAATGTTCTAGGAATACAACTATTAAAAATTCATCTCACTCATACTTGCCTGTTAATTATGAGCTTTTCCTCCTCCTTGCCCCAGGAAGATACAACTGACTGGTCTTGCAAGGCTGGTAGAGAAATGACCTACTGAAGGTGGCAGCTTTTTATCAAATGCAGAGTACACAGATGCATCTAAAATTGGTTTCTCCAGTAAATCCCAGGAGGAAAATATGTCAGTATATACAGTTCCACTTCCTATTTATTAGACAGTAGGCAGACAGAAGAGGCCTCCAGGGAGACTGCTTGAGTACCCAAAACACTAGATCATCAAAATAGTGAGAGATCTTATCAGGAGAATCCAGAAGTTCAATCATAGGTAGGAAGATAAAAACTAGTCAGAGCCCTGCAGAGGAAAGGAAGTTCCCAAGCTACTGTTATAAGAAAGAAACAAGATGACCACTTTATAGCAGAAAAATCTGAGTGACCTCAGAAGAAAGTCTGAAGCATTAAACTTCTGTGGCATCCACCTCTAGATAGACTCTGGAAGGCCCTATTCCTCTTGTAGTCACCATTGTTCCTCTGCACAAAGCCTTTATTGTGTGTGTGTGTGTTGGGGGTGGGGGGATGGAGAGCCAGAACACAGTGACTTCTCGACTGGTCTCACTATCTAAGAATATTTTCTACTAACTCCACTGCCACCTATTGTTCCACCAAACCTGCCATCAGACCAACTCACCTGGACTGGCTCCTCCAAGACTCCACTGCAAATAGGACAGATAAGATCTTCGTCAACATCCCCCTGGAAACGGGTTACATCATACCCCATGTCTCATCACTAAAACCCAGGTCCTGGAAGGAATAACAGGAAAAAGAGGCCAGTTTAGAAGCCAACAAATATGTGCCAACTTGAATTCATGAACAAGATCTATTCATTTGTTCAACAATTATTTATTGAGAGCCTCCTATGTGCCAGTCATTTGGGGGATGGGGTGGGGTGGGGAGGGAAACTGACTCAAGAAACTTAATTCTAATGGGAGAAGACATTACATAAGCATGCATTTAAAATATGAAGTAAGGAGGAATGCTGAGATGGCTCAGAGGGCTAAGCGTTTGCCTTATAGCCCCGGAGTCTGAGAATTGAGTCCTGGCCCTGGTTCATGCAGACCCATATGCTGAACTGGGGTGTGCCTCCCATGTGAGGGGACCCCAGTTTAGTTTTCACCCAGGCAAGCTTCCTATGTGGGAGGCACCAGTTCAGCCCCCAGCTCACAGGGGCATGCCTCCTATGTGGGAGGCCCCCGGCCTGGTTCCTGCCCTGCACGGCCTCTCACCCACCTGTGTGGAATGAAACTGTATCAAAAACTGATGACATACAACTAAGGAGACTGCTCTAGGCACTCCCTCTTCTCTCTGTCTCTGTCAAAACAATAAAATAAGTCTTAAAGAAAAAAATGAAGTAAGGGATGCCACGATTAACTCAGCAGGTTGAGTGCTTGCCTTGTTAACTGTGAGGTCCGGGGATCAAATCCCAGTCCTGGCCCGTGCAAACCCATGTGCTGAACTGCGGCGCAACTGGAAACCACTGGGATAGAATGGGAGCCAAGGTTCTCACCTCCCATGCTGAAGGCCCCCAGTTTGGTTCCCACCCCATGTGGCTCCACATCCACCTGTGAGGAATGAAACTATGTCACAATCAATGATGTACAACTATGAAGACTACCCTGGGCCTTTCCCCTTCTCTTTGTCTCGATCTCTATCTCTGTCACCTTTTCTCAAAAATAAAATAAAATAAAATAATCTTAAAAAAATATGTATGAAGTAAAATATCAAAGAGCAAGCATAAGCATTATGAGGGCAAGAGATATAGATAACCTGGGCTGAAGGGAGAGATGATTTTGAGAAGTTTTTTAGGACTAGGTATACCAACAGGACAAGCAAGAATTAGCTAGGTGATGGGGAGGTGGGCAGGATGGGCATTAGGGTTTTAGGCACATGAAATAGCACATTCAAAGGCCTGGAAGTATGAGAGCATATGATGGGTTCCAGGAACTCTAAGTGGTTCAGTAAAAGGCTGACCTGAAGGGTGGAAGGGAGTGTTTAGACATAAGGCTAGAAGTCTTATTCTGTACAAGTTTGTAATTTATCCTGAAGGCCATGAGAAGCTACTGAAAGAATTTAAAGGAATGGCTGGATAAAAGTTCCCTTTTAGAATCACTCTGTCAATAGGGGTGAAAATGGAGACAGGAAGAACATCTAGGCAGGAGAGAGATGGTGAGAATCTAAACATAGGCAGTGGAGATAAAGAAGGAGGGAGGTTCAGGAGAGCAAGGCCTCAAACTGCAGTGGGGCTACCATGCCCCTTTTTGGGCTCCTAATGGCCAAACCCAAAGAAGAGGTCACTGAACAGTGACTGAACCTCCTGTGTGAACAGCCAATTCATGGCCTAATTAGATCAAAGATGGTCACTTAATGCAAGGGCAGCTGATCCACAGACCAGCCATCAACTGTGATATCCTGAAAAAGATGGGCTGAGTTGATCAGATTATTCTCAGGAAGCTGTCCACTTTAAAAGTGGGGGTTGTGGGTAGGATGCAAAGAGGCCTTGATAGGTCAAGTGCAAGCTAAAGTATTACACTGAATTGAGTCAAAACTGACTGGAGGGAAGCCGGATGGCTCAGTGGGTTAAGCGCTCACTTTGCAGCACCAGGGACCCAGGATCGAGTCCCGGCCCCGGCCCGTGTGGACCCATGTGCTGAACTGGGGAGTACCCTCAGTTCGGTTCTCTCTCTGTTTCTGTCTCTGTCTCTGTCAAAAACAATAAAAAAAAAAACCAAACAAACAAACAAAACTGACTGGATACTCCCCAGTTCTACTATTCATTAGGCGTGTGACCTTGGGCAGGCTACGTAAACTTCCTAAGCCTAGGTGTGTTTTTTTTTAATAAATGGATAATATGGGTAAAAATAATAGAACTGACTTTCAGAATTGTCCTCAAAGAGAACGTATATAAAACATTTAGCAAAGTGCCTACTGGCACATAGAAGGCACTCAATACATAATAGTAACCATTATTTATATATACATCTAATTTCTACTACTAGATTAAAAATTTCTTAAGATCAGAAATTTATGTTCTATATCCAGTGTAACACCAAGCACAGTTGCCTACAAATCAATAAAATGTCTGGTATATTTAAATGGTCCTTTAACTGACAGCTTCCCAACAACCAGGGTATAGTGGACAGCTATTTTGTCTACCTTACATCTTATTTTCTAGTTTTCCTTTAGGAATCCTACTCTGGCTCCTAGTGGACATGTGACCCAACCCAGGACAGTGAGAGTGATACCTAGGACTTGTGCTAAAGTTCTCAATGGGAGCTCTTTCCCCTGGGGTTGTATAGCTGGTAAAAGATGTACAACTCACAGTGGTTGGTGACCATTTCTGCCATTAAATGAGGATAGTCTGCTTATATTAGAATGAAGCCAATAATGAAGAAAGCAGAGCTGAGATCAAATTCAGATAAGATCACCTGAGGTCCTGGATTCAGCCATGCCTAAAGCCACAATCAGCTTTTGAACATCTGTTACATGAACCAATACATTCCCTATTATTTTAGACTGGTTTTAGCTGGGTTTTTGTCTTTCACCTGACAAATCCTGATTAATTAATAAACAAGCTAATGGATACAGGAGTCATAAGGCTCCCTTTGAAACCTTATTATTCTTTACCCATTTTATACAGGAACAAGGATACCCCTGTGCCAGTGCTACAATTACAATGACCTCCATCACCACCACTTCTCTATATATTTGTTCCTCAATCTCTAGGGCCTTAAAGTTCAGGGCCATGGGTTTATGAACAATCAATCCCTCTGAAATTGTCACTGTCAGCCACCTTGGCCTGGCTACTAGGAATGAAAGCCAGACATCAGTGATTCAAAGTGAACAGAAGGTGAGACAGAGACAGGAACTGAAGATAACTCATCAAAAACTTGATTTCTAAAAAAAAACAACAAAAACTTGATTTCTACAGAAGGGTAAGAGAAAGAACTAGCTAGAGGAAGAAAGGAGGTGAGGAGCTGGGTTGTATTGGTTTTTGTTTGTTTTTTATAATGAGAAAGGCTTGAGCATGTTTATGCACTGAGAGAAACCACTAGTGAAAAGGGAAAGACAGGAAAGAATCTGGTCACTGAGGTAGCAGCAGGTAGAAAGGTGATCTGGAATTATGTTAAAAAGGAAGAGGGGGGAAGCCAGGATGGCTCAGTGGGTTAAGCGCTGACTT
Source organism: Craseonycteris thonglongyai (assembly GCA_004027555.1). Classification (NCBI taxonomy): domain Eukaryota; kingdom Metazoa; phylum Chordata; class Mammalia; order Chiroptera; family Craseonycteridae; genus Craseonycteris; species Craseonycteris thonglongyai. Next base: position 1,235 of record PVKE010001635.1, on the reverse strand, counting down.
TGCAGCGCCGGGGACCGAGGATCGAATCCCGGCTCCGGCCCATGCAGACCCATATGCTGAACTGGGGAGTTCCCCCAGTTCAGTTCTCTCCCTGTCCGTCTCTGTATCTCTCTCTCTCTCTCCCTCTCTCTGTCTGTCAAAAACAATAAAAATAAATAAATAAATAAATAAAAAGGAAGAGGGACACCTCTAAAGCAGGAAGGAAGGAAGGAGTGGTACAAAAAGAGGTCCAGGGGAAGCTGGATGGCTGAGCGGGTTAAGTGCTCTCACTTTGCAGCCCCGGAGCCCAAGGATCGAATTCCGGCTCCAGCCCAGGCGGACTCATATGCTGAACTGGGGTGTGCTCCCAGTTCAGTTCTTGCCGGGGCCTATGTGGGAGGCCTCGGGCTCAGTTCCTGCCCTGTGCAGCCCCATGCCCACCTGTGGAGTGACACTATATGGAAAACTGTTATCAACTATGGAGACTGCTCTGGGCCCTTCCCCTTCTGTCTCTCTCTCTGTCAAAAACAATAAAAATAAATCTTTAAAAAAAAAGAGGTCCAGATAGGTTTTTAAAAATCATACCAAGAAACTTTTAAAAATTAGATAATCACTTATTCATTTAATGAACAGTAAGGGTACAGTTAGAAGATTATGGCAATATAAGCTAATTTGATGGATAATATACCTATTTTAAATGTTTATGGGGAATATGTAGTAACATGCTATAATAATAGATTTAAAAAGTAGGACACAAAATTGAATACAGATCTGTTTAAAAATATATACTATAGGGAAGCCGGGATGGCTCAGTGGGTTAAGCGCTCACTTTGCAGCGCCAGGGATCAGGGATTGAATCCCGGCCCCGGCTCGTGCAGAACCATATGCTGAACTGGGAGCTCCCCCAGTTCAGTTCTCTCTCTCTCTCTCTCTCTCTCTCTCTCTCTCTCTCTCTCTCTCTCTGTCAAAAATAAATAAATAAAAATATTAAAACTAAAAAAAAAAAAATATATATATATATACTATAAATAATCCATACATAAAAAGAGACCAGGGAAAAGCCGGGACGGCTCAGCGGGTTGAGCGCTCGCTTTGAGGCCATGAGGACCGAGGATCGAATCCCGGCTCCGGCCCAGACAGGACCCACGTGCTGAACTGGGGAGTTCCCACAGTTCGGTTCTCTAACTGTCTCTGTCTCTGTCTCTCTCTCTATCTGTCAAAAAGTAAAATAGAAATAACTATGCACTGAAGACAAA